>CM039680.1:101572993-101660144 GCA_022537955.1 Schmidtea mediterranea
GGAGAGATAGAAAGGGAAAAGCAGCAACAGATAGAAACTTAATACAGTAAAGACAACAGAATCATTGATTACAACAAGATTAGAAAGTTTGAAAACAGAAGCCGAAGAATACGATAAATTAAAGGAAAAGTTAACCGAAAAGGAAACAACGTGAAATCACAGGAACCAGAAATTCCAATTCAGTTGAAAACAAGTATGAGTAAAGAGATGAAAAAACTCCGAGAGGAAATTAACCAAGAGTTGCCAAGTAAAAATACGGATGAAACAGAAATTTATTTGAAAGAATCAACAATGTACGAAATCACACGGGATGAACAGGAAATGAGGAGCCGAGAACCAATATATTCGAGTTTAAAGAGAAATGTACAGGAGATGCATTCGGAAAGAAAATGCAACGAAGAAGATTTACATGACATAAAGGAAACTAGAAATTCGAAAATGAAAACAGTTGAAACAAAAATAGCTGAAACATGGAAAACGGAAATCATACGGGAAGAGAAAATATTAACCACAATTGAAGAAAGAGTCGAAAAGGAAAATTATCACACCGAATTAAAAGATCAAGTATCAAAACCAATAAAAGTATCGATGGAAGCAACGAGACAAACGAAAGATATTTACCCGCAAACAAATCAATATATTAAAAAACCATCACGAATTTGCGATATGCCAGTTAAGAGGATTCAAGACAGTAGAGGTAAATTTATAAATTGTAATAATTATTTCAGGATTAACAACGCGAGCTACAATCAAGTATGTAATACCGGTTCAAAAGAAGGATGCCGAACTGACCGAAGTTATCAATTAAAGAATTACCAAGGAAGTGATAGAAGAGTTCGCACAGAAAGTATCAACAGACAACCAATATTAACGAACCCTACACGGAACGTAGAGGAAGAAATGATAATCTGTTTTAATTGCGATCAAACTGGTCATATGTCAAAGAATTGTCGAATGAGAAGAATGCAAAGTCAACAAAAACCAAACCAATTCAAGTTAAATCTACAAAATAATCCAACACAAGAGATCAAACATTTAAGAGATATGACGATAATGAGGACAACCACAAGATTCGAGAATAGAAGCTGTTACAACTGCAACCTAAACGGGCATATTGCTGCAAATTGCCTAATAGACAGAAAATCGAGACAACCAAAACCGAACAATTATAACCAAAGTACACAAAGCAATCAGATACAAGAAATTGAGCAATTAGGAAGTAGGATTCAACAAATAGACGCAAACAATCAAATACAACGAAGTAATACGGGGCGAAACATGAATGATGTTAGATATCAATGGACCAGAAAATATCCGGAACAGCAACAAATTGAATGGCAGAGATTACAGAAAGAGGAAACCCAGGAAATTCGACAAAGACGGACGAACAGAAATCAAATATCAAGTAGAAGCAATATGCCGAGAAAAGTCAATACAAAAGAAATCCACACTGCGGAGCAGTGTGTTGTCAACAGCGAGGATGATATGACAATAAATAACGATAAAGAAAGCGAACTAATTAAGAAAGATGAAACTCAAGAGGACAAAATAAAGTCAGAGCAAGAATTGAGCAGCAAAGAACAAATAAAGATAATACAAGAGTTCACCATAGAAGAGAACGATAGACGACGAAAAAGCAGCAAAAACAGCGATAAAAATATATCAGAAAACAAAAAACAAAATATCAAAATCAGAGGGTACTACTACAAAAATCGAAAAGAGAACTGATAAGGAAAGCGAAAATAAGCATGTTACAACAAGGGCTAAGCAATAATGAAAAGGTCAAGAAAGAGGAACTTCAAATAAACGTAGAGTCAAAACCTATACAAACAACAGGATACAATATAGGAATTGGAGTGACGTCAATCGAACAAGAGGTAATAAATATTTTAATGGTTAATAAAATTTCAGAGGGAGAACTAATCGAAAAGAAAATTCAAAAGCAACAAACGAGAAATCTGAATATGCAAGACAGATCAAAAATAGTTAGCGAATTGATTATTGAGACCAAAGAAGACGTAATTGAAGAACTCAGCAAAACAACAAATGTGGAAAGGAAAGTTGCAATACAGCATGAATATACACAACAAAACACGACTAGGAAAACCACAACGAACAAAGAAAGTACCTGGACAATCAATACGAAAGCTAACGAAGTAAATATCAGAGAATATTGTAAAACATGTCAAAAATCCGGACACGCAGAGAACGACTGCTATCGACATCAAATATGCCAACAATGCGGGAAGAGAGGTCATGTAAATAACATTTGTCACAAAAGACGCGGAATATGTTTTAACGGTCTAAAATGGGGGCACTTGGATCGGAATTGTCCAAATAAACAGACTCAGAACCCATCCGGAACAGTGGGACTAATGAGAGGAAGCAATAGAAAATCAGATGAGATCAATACTAACACCAGAATAAAGCCAGCGAATGACACAAGTATCAAATCAAGCTACGAACCAGGAAAAAACATAACAACTAGAAAGCAGAAAAACTTATTAGACATGACGAAACAAGTTACTAGAGCCACAAATAGCAAAGAGACAGAATCAAAATATTATAGTAATCAGGCGAGACAGAAACGAGAATATAACGAAATCCAAGGTGCTAGATTGAATTACTGGAAACAGATGGAAACAATAATCAAAATAACTAAAGAAATAATGCCGAAATGGACCAGAAACAAGAATACCACCGAGATATTAGAAGGAGTAACAAAGATAATCACGAACTACGCAAAAGGCTCAAAGTCAACAGCAGAAATCAGCATCTTAAAGAAAAGAATGCCAATATTATTCACAATAATGGACATAGCGGGTAATACACCACTACACCATGCCATAGAAAGCGAAAACGAAGAACGAACGATGGAAATTATCGAGGCAATGAACCAATGTCGACAAGATACAAATATCAGAAATGAGAAAGGACAAACACCCATGATGATTGCATTGTCAAGAGATATGTCAACGAAAATTCTGAGGGAGTTATTAAAACAGGATCAACTCTAAACGAGAAGGACAATAAAGGAAAAACTATGTTAAATTATATTATGATGTCGAGAGAAGCAAGTGCAATAGAGTTCTTTACGATAAATGCAATTCAAGAAGACATCGAAATAATAGGACAACATTTAAACCCAATCCTTGGAGCAATCGAGAGAGGATTCGATGAAGCAGCAGCAAAACTGATCAATTGGAGAAAAAGAAAGTCTGATAACGAAATCATAGACGTAAACAAATTCGAAAGCAATGAAAATATGTTACTAAAAAGAGCAATAAATTCCGAGAATGCATTACCAAAGACGATAAAAGCTTTGTTAAAGAGAGGAGAAATAAAATTCACGGACAATAAAAGAGAGCCTGAGAGAATAGGGTCCAGAAAGGAAGAATTAGAAACCTTGGTAAGAGAATGGTACCGGATACAACGAAAATCTAGCGGTAGAAAACAAGAAATTGACGACATTAGAAATGGAAGAAAAATGATAATCAAGATGTATGAAGATATAATCAAAGAAATAAATGTAGAGGACAAAAGAATTGAGAAGGATCGATGTAATAAAGACCAGGACAAAAAGGACGATGAAGACAAAGACAGGAAAAAAGAAGATGATAACGAAGAGGGAGAAAACCGAGATAGTAATAAAAAGCAAATTCGGTACCATACAAGGAAGTAAGACAACCACCGTCACTAACAGCACCACTCAAGTGGCCAAGCGAGTTCGATATATATCGAGTAACAGACGAGAGATGCGAAGGGACACGCACTTTGCGCGTAGACCCTTTGGGGACGATGAAGTAATAAATAGTCAGGAGTGTGTATATAATGTATATAATAGATATGTTTATATAGTAATGTATAAAAGTAGTATATAAATATTATATGGAATGAGTATAATAATATCCGATAATATATAAAAGTAGTATATAAATATTATAGTCGAGGAGCGAAAACAAATTAAAAATCAGACGATGTGACAAAGAATAAAGCGGAATGAGAAAGACAAGTGATGCGATAATACGTTAAAATGGAGAAACGAATCAAATGGAAGCCAATCAAATATATCAAGCAGTAAAGCTTAGTTGTAGCGACGATGGCCAACATCCGAAAACTAAATGTACAAACAGAGATAGGCGAGTTTAAACCAAGGATCAGATCAGGATCAGAAATTAAAATAAACCGATTAAGAGGTACTGAAGCCATCGAGGAAATCAGAGACAAGAGTAGACTTGGAGAGCAAATTAAAACTTGGAAAATTCAATACAATCAAATGAAAGACGAAAATGATAAACAACGATAACAAAGATAAAGCAGAAAATAGTAAGGAAATTACCAACACAAAACGGAAGCAATAAAGAAATGAATGAAATATTAAGTCAGTCAATGAAAAAGACGATGAAAAATAATTTGACGAAAAACTTAATCAAGTAATGAGAAACTGACGAATAACAACAAAGGGTAGATAACTGAGAACAAAATTTGTGGTCATTGAGTAAACGGACAAACGAAAAGGACAATGAATTAGAACCAGTGAAGCTCAATATACAAAACTAAATGAATATGAAAAGGGAAGGAAGAGACTCAAAATTAAAGCAACGAATAGAGCAAGAATAACAACCAACCGCGACCAAACGAGACAAAAAATGAATATCACGAAATAGTAATCCCAAACAAGACTGAAGTTCAACACCGGATATGAATAAAAAACAACTCAACAATCAAAATCAGATAACAAGAAAGACAAATCGAATCAATAAAGAGAGATTACAGAAGACAATGCGAAGAAACGACAAAAAATGATGATGTTGATCGACAAAATGCACTTAATCAAAATGGAGTACCGAAAGAATCTTACAAATTGTAGTAAGGCAAACAAAGAAGATAAGCGATGGCAAAATAAAGTTAATATCAATCACAGAAATGAGAAACCAGATGTGATAATAAAAGCAACAGAGATAAAAAAAAAGAAGAGAAACAAAAAGTCAAACAACTACCTAAAATCAAGAGGAATGATAACAAGTCCTATTAAAATAGCTCGAAATTGTTGTAAATAATCAAGCAATCTTAAATAATCATCACAAACCCATAATTATCATAAAAACAAGGAAAGCGAAAATAGCATGATATTGGCGATGAGAAGGAAGATAGCAGTAATAAGCCACCATACACCACCTAGTATCCTTTAGAAGGATGTCGAAAAACTCCACAATTAATCAATCGATGCAAAATCTACCTGTAGCAAATATGCCGAGATATGAGAAACCCAAAGGATAACAATTACCGACGGATCAATTCCTATTATACCCAAGGGTCAAAAGATTAAAACAAGAAAAACAGAGCGTTTAAACCCTCAGAACTCTAGAAAATCAAATCGAAATTCAGTAGAAGAGGAAACACCCATCAAGGAAATCATATTCAAATATTTATGGATGCTCTTCAGAAACCCTACAAATAACAGAAAAGAACGGAAAATCGAGAACAAATAGCTCTAATCGATAAACGAAAAGAAGAAACCCAAACCAACCTCAAAGAATCATGAATAATCCCGAACCGATCAATTATCATCAAACAATCGAGACGAGATAATATGATAACGAGTCATCTATCCACAGAACCCAGTTGAACTCTACCCAGTTTCAAGATGCTAAAAAGTCAACAACCAAAAGCAAGAATATCTATTCACAACCCCAAATACACCATCAAAAATGGAGTCTTGAACGAAACATTCTTACTATTCGTTTATCTGAGATTCACTACGCCTGCTAATCTTCTAAACAATCGGTATCTAATCAGCCCTATATCAAATAAAGTCAATTCCCCGAACTAAACAAAATCTCAAAAACAAATCGCACAACAGATATCGAATCGTCAAAGATCAGAACCTGCTATCGAAACAAATCAATCAGAAACCAAAGAATGGCAAGACATTAGCGAGACAAATACCTAAGTGACAGAATATTGAACTCATGATTAACAATGAACAAATGATTCTTAGACAATTAACTCTTCTTTATGTGTGATCATAACCGGACTGTATGTCCTCTTTCACTTCATCTTGTAATCCATATATTGATGTATACTGTATGATTATTTTTATGCATGTGGATTTTGAGGTCACGACCCTGTAGCTCGTAGACCCAATTGAATGTAAAATGTAAACTCTGTATAGTTCATAGCTTAAATCTTTTAGAAATTGCGGGTCGCAATTTACGGGCCCCGGAGTGTTTTATGTTGGGCCAGAACACAAACGGCCTTGAAAATTGTTTAAATGCATCAGTAATACAGCACAAAAACCCAGCACCAAGATAACTTAAAATACAATATACAACATCAACTAAACACTTTAAAATATGAGAGAACATAAATAAATATAAAATCAAAAAACATAAAAGTAAAATAAAATAAATACAAAATGCATCAAGAACCGCACAAAATTTACATAAAAAATAACATAATAACAAGAAAATTCGACCGTAAAATGACCATTTATATAAAAGTAAAAATTATTGAATTAAATGAATAAAAATAAAATATTTTTGGTTGAATAAATTTAATTAAAAATGTTAAAAATAAATTACCAATTTAAATTAAGAAATTAATAAAAATTTAATTTAGATAACACAAATAATTTCAAGGTCAAATTTGTTTAATCGCAATAAAAATAACACGCAAGGTTAAGGTCAAATTATAGGTATATATACTGATATGTTTTGACAGATCTTAATCTTATTTTTTCAGTATTGATTTAAAGCTTGATTTTCAGTTTTATTTTTTGCTGTATGAAGCGAGATGGATGAATGATTAATAAATTGTGTGACCAATTATGAAGCCATACGCATGCCTTTTATGAATCTATTGAGATATGAATGAACGGTTCATGAGTTTATTGATTAAATGTATGGTGATGAAGCGATGCCACGAATTTCTGATGTGATATGTGTCATGCCAAATAAATAATTAAAGCCAATAATCTTTGTTGCATCGAAGCTTTTACCCGATCGGAATGGTAACATTTATTTATTTCCTTTTTCCTGGCCCACAGCCACACAACATGCAAGTTATTAAACTAAAACATAATTACCAAGCTGTGTAAGTGCGGTTCCTCCGCCTATAGCTTGTGCCCGTGAGGGTTCCGGCGTGCGTAACGCAGGAACTCGAACGTCAAATCATTGAACCTAAATAGCGAAAGAGAGTAGCTTGAGAGTGGGTCTTTTGGCTCAACTTTCTTGCACTCAATTTTGATAAAATCGACATAAAATTTTAAACAACAATCGGCTCAAAATCACTAACACCGAGTAGTCCAGTGGGCACTCATTAACTATAATATGAACATAAATAGATCATAAGGACAAAGAGAGGGAAAGGGTAGCGGGGAAAATAGCGAAATCGTTGCAACGGTTAAAATGAATAGCCATCGGAAAAAGATTAATCCGAACGACCAAAATTACGAAAAATAATGTTTTAAATAATATATAATAATTGAATCAATTATGTTGAATTAAGACGGAAAATATGGGCAGAACGCTGCGCAAATTTTTGGAAATAGTTAAAACATTTATCGTAAAACTGTAAAATAAGGGCGGAATGCTGCTCAAATTTTCCGATTTAATTAGAATACTTACCGAAAATAGTAAAGTAAAAGTAGAATGTTGTTTAATTGTTGGTATAATATTAGTGTAAAACTGGAAAATAAGGGCGATACGCTACTAAACTTTTCCGAATCAATTAAAATAATTATCAAAAATAGCAAAGTAAAAGTAGAATACTGCTCAATAATTGATAGGATAACTGGATAAAACTGAAAAATAAGGGAGGAACGCTGCTCAATTTTTTCGAATAAATAAAATACTTTATCGAAAACTGAAGAATAAGGACGGAGTAAGGCTAAATTTTTATATAAGTAAAATATTTTTTATAAAGCTGAGGAATAAGGACGAATCCCTACACAAAATTTAATAATAGTAATGGTAATGGCGATAATAATAATAATAATAATAATAATAATAATAATAATAATAATAATAATAATAATAATAATAATAATAATAATAATAATATTAATAATAATAATCATAATAATAATAATAATTATAATAATAGTAATAATGATAATGATGGTAATAATAATAAATATAATAGGAATAGTAACAATAAGGATAATAATAGCAATAGCAGTAATAATGGGTTAGGTAATACATATAATAGTATCAATGATAAGGCTAGCAAGAATAATGGGAACATTGTAGTTATAATAGGAATAAGGGTAAGAGAGATACTGTATGGATATTTAACATAATGAAAGGTTTACAGGCCATAAACAAATCATCAATACGGATAACGATAGGAGAGACTATGGGAATAGACGTAATGATAAATGATAGGAGAATATGGGTTAACATTTGAAAGAGATAGGAGAATAATGGGACCTAAAAATCAAAAAGCGAGCATAGGCCTTCTATCGGCAGCTCGTTGGACCCAGGGATCGTTCGGTCAATTACAGCATTTGCAATAGTGCTCACTTTTTGCGGACGATCCACCCACTCGAACACAGTTCCAACGTTGCTTAGCAACGGGTGCCGAGTGGTAAGCGAAAGAATATTTGTATGGGGTTGTTTGGGTAACAACCATATAGTTTCAAAGTAGCAACACCCAGAAACCCACCAACGGTATTCCACGCACTTACACGAATCTGAATACTGTATATGATTTTATTAACTTGTGATGTGTCTTTGGCTGTGGACCGGAAAAATTTCGACAATTAGAAAAAAAAATTTAAGCATTATAATAATTTATTAAAACCAAAATTAATTTACCGGACACATCCATTAAAATTCATAAATACATCCATCCAAATTAAAAAGCCATTGAATTAAACTTCCTAAATAAATCGAATACATCCATAAAAATTCATAAATCCATTCAAATTAAAAAGTCATTCAATTAAACTTCCTAAATAAATCGAATACATCCATAAAAATTCATAAATATACTAATTCAAAGTAAAACTGTTGACAACCAGTGTCAAAATACGATTTAAAATCAATGCTGAAAATTAAGATTAAGATATTTGTCAAATCATATCAGTATATATACCTATAATTTGGCCTTAACCTTGCGTGTTAGTTTTATTGCGATTAAACAAAATTCGACTTTGAAATTATTTATGTTATCTAAATTAAATTTTTATTTATTTCTTAATTTAAATTGGTAATTTATTTTTAACATTTTTAATTAAATTTATTCATCCAAAAATATTTTATTTTTATTCATTTAATTCAATAATTTTTACTTTTATATAAATGGTCATTTTACGGTCGAAATTTCTTGTTATTATGTTATTTTTTATGTAAATTTCGTGCGGTTCTTGATGCATTTTGTATTTATTTTATTTTACTTTTTATGTTTTTTGATTTTATATTTATTTATATTCTCTCAGATTTTAAAATGTTTAATTGGTGTTGTATATTATATTTTAAGTTATCTTGGTGCTAGGTTTTCGTGTTGTATTACTGATGAATTTAAACAATTCTCAAGGCTATTTGTGTCCTGGCCCAACATTATTAAAGAGTTTATCACATTGTTAAAATAAAATGTTGAACGCGCGGTATTTAGAATCCGTTCGCGTCGAGAATATGCCCGATCAGGTTAGCCTTATGAAGCTTAAATAGCCTCTCACGCTCTTTCTTATTAGGCCGATTCCTCTTTCTATTCCTTTTTGGCGCTTCTACTAGCAAGCGTGAGGGTCCTGGGGTAAGGATCTTTACGCCAATGTCCTTCCCGTCACGTTTCGGATCACTATGGCTTCCTGCTCTGCCGATAGTGTCGCCCCACTCTCTTCTGCTTGTCGCAGAGCTTCATCTTTTTGGATTCCTTTTTTCTTCAGTCCTTCTATCTCTGCCTTCAAGTTGGATGCTACCTCTGGACGTAGCCATGTCTGCTCCACGTGACGCCATTTCCGTACCATGGCCTCCGCCCTCTGACTCTGATTTAGAGCCTCCCTATGATATTCGGAGATATCCCTGCGAAATTTCTCTATGATTCTTCTATTTGATTCCACTAAAAGAATAAATTTTAAGATCCTTATCTTTATAAACAATTGATTTAAATTATGTATAACGATGTTAAAGTATTGGTGGGTTTCTGGGTGCTGATATTTTGAAACTATATGGTTGTTACCCAGACAACCCCATACAAATATTCTTTCGCTTACCACTCGACACCCGTTGCTAAGCAACGTTGGAACTATGTTCGAGTGGGTAGATCGTCCGCAAAAAGTGAGCGCTATCACTAATGCTATAATTGACCGAACAATCAATGGGTTCAACGAGCTACCAGTAGAAGGCCTGTGCTCGATTTAAATTTTATTAGGTCCCTTGCTAAGTATATTTTCGTTGTTGTGGTTGCCACACGTTCACACTTCGGATCTGTCAATTGAGTTGGGTCGGATGACAATACGAAATTAAACATATCATTTATTAAATAACACAGTATGTTCACAAATTAAATCACATTCGCCACTTTGAGCCGCAAACGTTTTACGCGCTCCGCTTTTCCTGGCCGATGTTTACTGGGTCTTTCCTTGGATGTTGCTGGAGGCATCTGGTCACGGTAAGCCAGCTGTGCCGGGGCGAAGACCAACGGGTAAGTTACCGCTGCCCCTTCTTGACTCGCCGACAGTGCTGTCTTTAGGCCTTTGATTTGAGTTTTCAAATTTTGCGTCAGTTGTCGTTCGCTAGCTCACCCTTTTTGCACTGCCTCCATTCTTTGATAGACGATCTTCGCCTTTTTCGGCTCGATCCAGGTTCCTTTGATCTGCTGGATCTCCCGAGTGAGTTGGAGGAGCTGCTGGTATAGTTCCCGGTTAACTGCCTGGGCCTTGTCTAACTCCCTTTGTAGAATGGGTGATTGACGAAAATTCATTTCTGAAAAAATAAGATCTCATAACATTTATTTTTCAACTATAAGCAATTAATCATTTATTAAAAAGGGACTTCGGACAATAATTTATTGCTTAATCTCCGGAAAACTGGTCAGGTAAAGCAGTAATAAATCATGGAAATTTAGTAAAGTGACTGAAGCGTGAAGACGAACTCCTTTATTTAAAACATTGCATTAAAAAAATTCCTGCACATTCAAAATGTTCGTAATATCCTATCTTCTCCTCTTGAGGTATTGTTCTCTCGCATAAGAATGTTCGCGTTGAATTTTGGTAACTCTATCTTCATCTCTCATTTCCTTCGGCAGGATATATCGTGGGACTACTACGTGCATTTCGGGCATTCGCTCCTGGAGCCTGGAGTCATCCAACTCGTAGGAAACATTGTATGGCGGGGGATACCCGTCGGTGCTGGGTATTTTGCCAGCCGCAATATCTTCGTTGACCCTTTGTAGATATCGCCTAGCCTGTTCTAGTTGCCGATTCGTCTCGGCTTGATGTCATTCGAGGCGCGCCAGTAGATACTCTGCCTGTCCTCGCATCTCCCTCGCCAGATTTCTTCCGGGCTCTCTTTTAATTGCTACATTCGGGAGATCCACTTCGTCGGAGTCTCCTTGGGTGCCACCTCGAGTTTCGCGGACCGGAGATATAGAAAATCCCGCGTCCCACATCGCCTGCCTGCATCGGGCAGCCAAGTGAGCCGGGAACCGAGCTATGACTCTGGACGCGTCAATCCACGAGTCTTCTGGAAATAAGAAAATCATTATTTACATATTAATATCCGTCAGATTATTCATTTATCTAGGTGAATCTCAGGTTTGAGTAGGTGAATATGCCTTATACGGGTCGTTCTATATCGGGGTCAAACTCATGGGTCTATGTACGGTAGGGTCGTTTCCAATTTTACAATTCGTTGGTAGTCGTCCAGAGTCCGTTAACTACTCACGTCATCGGTGATACCAAGGAATTCTTTCCCGACGTTATGAATACCTGAATTAATATAATTTAAGATGGAGCTTCGGTTGGACGATTCGGCTCCACGGTATCTTAGCAGTCACTTGGGCGTTAAAAATTTACTAACAAGCTTAACTGAGTCTGAATCTCAAGTGTCTATCTAACTAAACCCGATTTTCCCCTAAAACTAATTAATTGTCAAATGCCTACGTCTAAAATAATACTACAGATTTTATTCGAAACAAAAAAAAATAATAAAAAAAATAAATATTAAATCTTAGAACCGAAGGGTATTCGTAAATTTCTGTAGGTCTCGTTGCTCTAAATTGTAATCTATCTCAAGTTGTTTTGTAATTAGCAATAGTTATTATACATTTGGATTTGGATGGTATAAGTACTCGTAATTAAATGCATACTCTATTCGAAGTCGACCTATTTGTAATCGTTAGTAACCAATGCATAATTGAAATTTGAAACGAGGTTCTGAAATTTTTCCTTTCATGTTGATAATTTTTCTCCAAATTTTTCGTCTAATAAAAATCAAATCTACTTTTACATTACTAATAATTGGTGTCTATTAATAAAATTAAATCTACTTTTACATTACTAATAATTGGTGCCTATTTATAAAAATTAGATATACTTTTACATTACTAATAATTGGTGTCTATTTAGTTTGAAATAATTTTCTAACATGTAGACGATTTGACTCAAAATCTAACGAAAACTAATACATCTATATATTATTTAGTGATCAATGCGTAGCCATTAATCATGTTGACAGATTAGTGAAGGTACTTTATTACGATAATAGGTTACTTTTGCTCGTTTCCATTGGGGATCATACAATTGCAGATCTCGATATACTTAGTATCATCGAGGATCTACAAGGAAGGACTCTGACTACTACCAACGAATTTCAAAGGTTCATCGTCATTTACATCGCGGTCGGTGGCTTAAACATTGATCGACCGGTAAGTCCACAACTGGTTTTCGTTTATGTTTATTAATTACGCGATGGGGAAATAGGCATCAAAAACAAATTCTCTGAGTAATTAACTAATTTATTAATTTTCAACACAGATTATCTTCGGGTCTTGATTCGGTTAGAGTCTGTGCCAGGATAGGTTCGTGAATTGGATCATGTGTCTAAGGCTCGGAAGGTGCATTTAAGTCAAATGATGAAAATACTAATAATTACTTGCATGTGAGGGTTAGTCGGTACCCGAGACGTTGAATTCCGAGCGCCCGTGGCGGTTCCTTGATGATTGATCAGCTTTGCCAGACATATTGATAGTAAGTCGAAATGTATGATTTCTTATCGATGGCGAATTTTATACCGGAGTGTGTGCCTACTAGTGTAGACATTCGTGACCTGCACACATTCCCTTTATGACGGGTAGTTATCTCTCACCTGTTGTCAGCAGTTGTGCATCGATTTTTTGGTTGTCGTGATATTTCATAAAATATCACGTTTTTCCTCTATCTAGTGTTCTTATTTATAGAATTGAAATTCAGTTGGATTACGAAAACTGGCTATCGATAAAAACTAAAAATCTAATGACGAGAATCTTTCTCAATTATAGGGGTCTATTTTGTTCTACAGAAGTGTTAGTGACAGATCTTGGCCTATGCCGTAAGTTATTTATTATAGTTTCCATATATTATTATCTGTCGTTAGATAGCGGAGTCTGAGTCTTCCTGACTGGTTGAACGGGTGTTTGATGCCTCCTCAGTATGATGTCGGGTATGTTCAAAACTGGATATTATAAAAACTGGACGATTTATGTCAGATGGATTTAACTATTGCTCGTTACAAGGCCTCTCGCCAATGGTACTCGTGAATACTTCCGATGTGTTGTCTCAAATTAAAATTAATATGATCTACAATTTTCCTTTTATTTGTATCAAGTGAGCTTATTCGATGTAATTAGTTCTATCAACGCCTAGGAACTTATTTTCATCCCCTTCGATCTTTCCCCAATTATTCACCAATTTTAAATTGTAGAGGCCCTATTCTATCCTCGAACCGAATATTTCATGAAAGTGGAACTTTTACCCCATGAAACATGCCGACCTATATACTTTTGGAATAAATTTTGCAATAGTAAAATTTTATTGGTTATATTTGTAACTTTTTAATTTTAATAAAGTTTCTTTTTCTTTTAAAAATATTGATGTGAATCCCAATATTATGTTAACGATATCGACGGTAATGATAATAATAATAATAATAACATAATCCTCATATTAATGTTGGGCCAGCACACAATTTTGTTTAAATGAATCGGTAAAAGCATGCAAACACAACACGCAGATTTAAAATCAGACCCATAAAACATCAATTAATCATGCTAAAATATAAGAAAGAAATAATAAAAATATAAAATTAAAGACATGAAAATAAATAAAAATAATAACAGAACGCAACAAGATTCGCACGAAACAAACACAGAAATAACGCAGAAACATTAAAATTTGACCGAAGATTGACAATTTACTTAAATAAACAAGAGTTCATTCAAGTTAGAACTAAAATTAAATGATTTGAATTGGAAACAATTCAATGATTTGTTAAAAGAATAAATTGTCAAAGTAAATCAAAAAATCAAAAAATTAAAATTAGAAAATACAAAGAAATTCTCAAGGTCAAATTTTGTTTTACTACATCAAATTTAACACGCAAAGTTAGGGTCACAGAATAGGTATATATACCGATTCATTTCCACAGAATTTTAACCAGTTTCCACGAGCTTTAACTAGTTTTAACCAGTTGTAATACAACGACTACTTTACTAAAACTTGAATCACTCGTTGTTGCCAAATCGAACGTTACTTAAAGCCACGAATTTATTTATCGAAAGTAAGCAAGAATGATTTTCTAATTTTGTATGAACTGAGTGTCAATGATGAATGGAAACGAAATTGATAATGGTTAAATGTATATATTAAACGAAATTCTTACCTTACTACGTCGAAATTTTTCCAGCCCACAGCCACATACCAACAAGTTAGTAAAATCTTACATAAAGATCGAGCAATGTAAGTGCGGTATTAGTCCGCCAACAGCTCGTGCCCGTGAGAGATATCGCCGTGGGTAACGACGGACTCGAAGGTCAATTCATTCATTATCATAGGGGCAGAAGGGAGATCGGGAGGCAACCTTTCTACCTACTCCCGAAAAATCGACCTAAAATATCATTACTCAACGGCTAAAATATTAACACAGAGTAGTCCAGTGGGCACTCTTAAACTCTAACATCAAAATAAAAAAATCCCTAGGATCAACTTGAGGTTAACGGGAAAGGGGCTTGCAGAAATCGATGCATCGGGCTTCTAAAAACCTTATAAATTATTAATAGTTTAGTAAAATATGACGAACGACAAAACTAAAAACCTTATAAATTATTAATCGTTTAGTAAAATAGGCCGAAAACAAGATCAAAACCCTATAAATTATTAATAGTTTAGTAAAATACGACAAAAAACCAAAATTTCGATTAATAATATACAACCAGTACCCTAAATTAGTTAAATCGCGACCAGTGATAATTAAAAAACGTATCCACACTATTACTAGTACGAAAAGAGTCAAGTTATACCGCTCCAAAATTTAATCCATTACTTACTATCTTATTTCCTCCCATTGATGTCATAGGCTAGTATTCATCGGCAATCAAAAAATCGCTGTAATGCCCAGTAGTCAGCAGTTCCCGTGACATTCCGTATCTGAGGTTGTATGAGTATATGTTTTCCTTTATAGCATAAAATAACATGAGGTAAATTGCCTTTGATTTTATTTTACTCCACATCTCGAAGCCTCCCGTAATTAATACGATCATGCAAACCACGCAACATAAGCTATGTACCAAATGCAAACGCATTAAACCAAAATATTCATCAACACGAAACCAAAATATTTATTCATAAAAAGAGGAGTTCGTACTGATGCATCATGTCCGGAATGCAAGAAAGACTTGAAAATACGCGAACATTGAACTAATACCCCCGCGATTTGAGGAAGCCATTCCAGCCGATAGAGTGCAACGAATGTTGATCCAAAATCCAACAGAATATCTGAAATCGAAGCCGGCCGCCTGAGGAATCTCCGACCAAAGAGAAATAGTTATCTAAATCGAATAGTTAATACGACAGCAAATCATTAAGTCAAACATCGATCAACGACGTGCAGATACATTAAAAATGGAACCGGAATAGTCATGATTGAAATTTCTCCTCACATCATTCGTATTTATAGCAGGAAATTCTAAATGATCGAGCCAGACATACAGAGAGGAAAGAAATAACCAAATTGGTAGATAGAAGAAAAAACTGAGAAATTGTCGGAGAGAGAGAATTTACCGGTCAATGCGAGAAAATAACCAATCATCAGCGTCCACCGAAATCGCTATGTGGCCACGTGGCAACAGACATAGCGACGAGGTATATATTGAAAATCAGATCCATATTGATCCAGAATTACCCTGCTGAATTTTTCAACGCCAATAACGTCTATTTGTAGACCTGATTCTGAGGAAACTAATGGAACGACGCCGACCGGAGTTCCTAGCCAGAAAATCTCCGAGATACAAGATCACCAAGCCTAGGCAACTTCATTGCGCGACCAAAGAAATGTTCGAACCGGAAACCATTCCACAGGTACGGCTACTCAAGCCACCTTTTGATATGTAGTAAAGAAATATAAATTTATTATCTATGCTCATTCCTTCAATAATTGTCTAGCAGTGAATTTTATTTCTGTGAAAAACAACTACCCTAAATTGAGATTAGACAATTCCCATTTATAACCTATCCTTACCTGCTCCCGTAGCAAATCCACCTATTTAGCCATAATATTCTCACCTGATTGAATTGTCCATTTTTCGTTTTTACTATTCAGCCTCACCTAAACTGGGAAAAATAAAATATGAAAAGCAATGATTGAGCAGTACCAGGAGAGTTGTCCGTTGTAGATAAACGCGGCTAGTCATATCACCATCGATTTCCCACATGTGCAACCCGACATTTTAGTTAATTTGGTAAATATTTTGCTTCATTTTAACTATGCAAATTAATTTCCATTCACCGTAATTTTTACATTTTCATAATTATGATATTTTAAATCATTTAAATCATTTCTCTTTACTCATTATTGCCCTAGAGATAATCCGTTTCAATTAAACAAACCTCGTAATTAGTTGTAATTAATTAGATAATTTTTGTAATTAATTTATATATATATTTTTTTTGATGAATTATCAATTTGGCTTGAGTTCACTAAAAATCCTTTATCCCTTTTATTTCAGTTTCTTCTAGAAAAGAAAAATAGTCGGGAGATACCGACAAGCGTTATGGGATCGGGGCTATACCATATCGACCTATGGTACCCCGAATGGCCAAGCAGGAACGCCAATGGACAAGAATTAGATATCGAGCTTCTCAGCATCCTCATCAAAAAGGAGCCGGTTAGAAACCCAGGACGAGAAATCCGGCAAAAGGCGGAAGGCGAACTCCACCGCCTGGAGCAATTGGAGTGGCGCTATAGGTATTTAGCGAACCAACAAAGAGAGCACCTTGCCAGGATAAATCGGGATATCGCTAGCGGGCGTATCTCTAGCTCGGACAGACACCTGCCCACCTATGAAGTGGCCCATGATCATCGGGATCCGGCACTACTGGAGAGTGACGCACCCGTTCACCTGGTGGTCTCAAAGAGTTTATTACAACCAGACATTCAGGATATTCTGGAGGATCGGGGCACTGAGGAGCACGCCTATTCACGGAGGCGTTTAACAAACAAGAGACAGTACTGTGTCCTTTATTTCAATAAATGAGTTCGTGTCAATACATTTTTTAATTTATTCTGGTTAATTTGAACAACGATGTTTCACCCAAAAGTTAATTGAAGCAAATATGAATATGCTCACTCGGGGATAGCGGTGAATAAAAATGATAATAGTGTTGGGACTGTGATTCCCTACTTATTTTCTGACATTAACCCTTTGATTTATCAGATATCTATTTCATTAAAGAAAACCGATGATGAATGCTATGCAAAAGATTTGTAACGAGTTAAAGAACCTTCGCAAAGAAAATACCAGCGGATTAGAGCCACTTGGTTCGAGCAGGCTAGAGTGAAGCGGCTCTATCAAAAAATCGACGCGGCGCAAAAGGGCTGGCAGGAGGAGAAATCCCTGAACCAAGCTCAGAAGGTCCAGATTCGTGGGTTGGAAGTAGCCGTAGCGGCACGCCAGGAGGGGCAGGCCGTCACTTATCCCATGGTCTTCGCCCCAGCCCAAGTGGCCTACAAAGATGCGATGAGTCCTGTGGATCAACCGTTCAAACCAAAGTTCTGCGCAAGACCAGGAAGGGCAGAAAAGAAGCGACAGAAGCAACAAAAATTGTGCTAAGACAAAGATCGTCTTGATAGTATAATACATTGACGAAAAAAAATCTTCTTTTGCCATTTGTTTGTTTTCAAGATAAATATATTGACACTGGGAATAAGTCTCTCTGAGGGTCAAGATAGTACGATTTGAAGTAAAGTGAGTAAGGGACCTAAAGAAGATAAGACGAGCATAGACCTTCCATCGGTAGCTCGCTGAACCAGCTGTAGACCGGGTCTTAGCAGTTTTGGAAACAAAGCTCACCTTTGACGGTCTCAGAACCATTGGTTACAGTACCAACGTTGCCTAGCAACGGGTAACCAGTGGCAGTCAGGTAGAGTTATATGCTTGGGGTCAAGGTCACAATAACCACCTCTAACCCCACATTAATAATGGTAAAACTAACAGTGATAATAATATTGTTAGCAATAATAATGTTAAATTAAAAATAATAATATAAGATTAATAATAATAATAATAGTAATAACAATAGTGAAAATAAGGTTGATAATGGAGACAATATTAGATTGATAATAATATTAATAATGAAAATGATAACAATAATACTAAATTAGTAATAGTAATAATAACGGTAATAAAAGAGTAGATTAATAATACTATTTTTAGCCTAACAACAGCCACAACAATATTATTATTATTAATAATAATAATAATAATAATAATAATAATAATAATAATAATAATAATAATAATAATAATAATAATAATAATAATAATAATAATAATAATAATAATAATAATAATAATAATAATAATAATAGTAATAATAATGTTAGGTTAGTGATAATAATTATATTAGATTAATAACCATAATAACATCAACATTAATAATAATAATAGTAATAATAATAATATGAAATTAATAATAATGATAATAATAATATTAATATGAAATTAATAATAACATCAAGAATAATAATAATAATAATAATAATAATAATAATAATAATAATAATAATAATAATAATAATAATAATAATAATAATAATAATAATAAAAGGAATAATAATAACGAGGGTAGTAATGACAATAATCTTTTTACGATTTGTGGGGATCATAGAAATAATTTTTGTAAAATATATAGTATTGTGTCGTCACCAAAATAATATGGTCTAAGTAGTTGGATCAACGTGGGATTTCGAGTCTATAGTCGATTTTGGTTATTTAAAGTATTAAAATCAAAAATATTGATAAGATACTATTAATGACATTCAAAAATTCTGTTGCAAGTCTAATTAAATATACATTCCTGATTCAAGCTGATTTTTGTCAACTAGGGTTCGTTGTGGTCAAATATGTCAACTTTCTCAAACTTTTCGATTAGTGTTGCAATTCGATTCTATATAGGCTGGATAGTGACATTTGGTACTAAAGTACGTTCTGTCGTGAAATCTTTGGTTATTTCTACGAAATACTACTCTACGTATGTTTTTCATGATATTGTGTAAATCTATATATTTAACCTTTCCCAGGACCTCAACACTACTGTTGGGCCAGGACACAAATGGCCTTGTAAAGTGTTTAAATGAATCGGTAATACACACCCAAACATAACATGCAGATTTAAACTCAAACCTATTAAAACACCAATTAACCCTACTTAAATGCGAGAAAGAGAAAAATTAAATATAAAATTATAAAAAACAAAAATAAATTAAATAATAACAAAATTCAACAAGATCCGCACGAAATAAACATAAACATAACATGAAAACCCAACAATTTGACCGAAATTTGACAATTTATCAAAAAATGCAAAATTTCATTAAAAATGGAATAAAAATCAAAGAATTTGAATTAGAAATAATTCAATTAAAAATTCAAAAGAAAAATTGTCAAATCTAATTACAAAATAATAAAATTAAGAATAGAATATACTAGAAAATCACAAGGTCAAATTTTGTTTTACTAAATCAAAAAGAACACGCAAAGTTAGGGTCGTACAATAGGTATATATACCGATTCATTTTTACACAATTTTAATCGGTTTTTAACCAGAATCAGTTTTACAAAACTTGATCATCAGTTTTAATCTGAACCAATTTTCGTTCTTAAACTCGTCTAACTAGTGGAGATCTTGAAATTTGATGTGTGTGAGAGATGGTTCGACACTCCACGTTGAATCCCTGCAACCTCGAATGAGCTCTGCTTGGATCTCGGCGTGGGGAGAGGTAGTTATGATATATGATGTATGAAAATGCTAAACGACAATTATGAGACATGGTATATGGCGAAAATATATGTATATTTTAAATGAATAAACTTTTCTATTGAAACTTTTCCGGCCCACAGCCGAAACATATCACAAGTCAGTAAAATCAAATATACAATCGATTCACTCCTTTTTCGGCCCACAGCCAAAAATATAACGCAAGATAGAAAAATAAAACATACTATCGTAAATCGTGTAAGTGCGTGTACAATCGCCAATGATTTCGTGCCCGTGAAGGCTCCGGCGTGAGAACGCAGGAGCTGGAACGTCAATATTATCCGTACATAGAGGAAATTGGAGGGTAAATGAGTAGTCCTTTGGCTGTCCCTTCACCATCCGTTTCCTGTAAAATTGACATAAATTTTCAACAACATTCGGCTCAAAATATCTAACATCGAGTAGTCCAGTGGGCACTCATTAACTATGAAATGAACATACATAGATCTTAAGGACAAAAAGAGGGAATGGGTAGCGGGAAAAATTGCGAAATCGTTGCAACAGTTAAAATGAATAGCCATCGGAAAAAGATTAATCCGAACGACCAAAATCATGAAAAATAATGTTTTTAAATAAGAATTAAATAAATTATGTTAATTGAAACGGAAAATACGGGCAGCACGCTGCGCAAAATTTTGGATATAGTTAAAACATTTATCATAAAAACTGTAAAATAAGGGCGGAACGCTGCTCAAATTTTCCGAAATGACTAAAATACTTATAGAAAATAGTAAAACAAAAGCGAATTGTCGTTCGATTGTTAGTATAATATTCTTATAAACCGTAAAATAAGGGCGGTACGCTGCTCAAATTTTCTGAATCAATCAAAATACTTATAGAAAATAGTAAAGTAAAAGTGGAATGTTGTTCAATTGTTAGTATTATATTCTATTAGAATCAAAAAATAAGGGCGGATCGCTGCTCAAATTTTCCGAAGTAATTAAAATACTTATTGAAAATAGTAAAGTAAAAGTGGAACGCGTAAAATAAGGGCGGAACGCTGCTCAAATTTTTCGAATCGATGAAAATACTTTATCGAAAATTGCAGAATAAGGATAAAACCGTAAAATAAGGGCTAAAATTTTTCGAATCAACAAAAATACTTTATCGAAAACCGAAAAATACAGATGGATTACTGCTAAATTTTTATATAAGGAAAATATTTCTTAAAGCTGAGGAATAAGGACGAACCCCTACACGAAAAATTTGTTAATAATATTGATAATAATTATAATAATTGTAATAATAATAATAATAATAATAATAATAATAATAATAATAATAATAATGATAATAATAATGAGGATAATAATAGTAATAATGATAATAATAATGAGGATAATAATAATAATAATGATCATGGTACCTATAATAATAATGATAAAAATTATGATGACAATAGTAGTAATATAATAAATGTAATGGTAATTATATAGTATTAAGAATAATAATCAATGTAATGGTAGTAACGATTAATAAAGGTAATACATATAATAGTAACAATGACAATACTAGTATCAATAATAGAGAACATTGTAGATTTAATAGAGATAAGGGTAAGAGAGCTAGTGTGTGAATATTTAACATAACAAAGGGTATACAGGCCAAAGAATAATCATCAACATGGACGACGATAAGAAGGATTATGGGAATGGACATAACAATGAATGATATGAGAGTATATATAACATTTGACAGAGATAGGAGAATAATGGGACCTAAAAATCGAAATCGAGTACAGGCCTTCTATCGGCAACTCGTTGGACCCATGGATCGTTCGGTCAATTATAGCATTAGCAATAGCGCTCACTTTTTGTGGACGATCTACCCACTCGAACACAGTTCCAACGTTGCTTAGCAACGGGTGCCGAGTGGTAAGCGAAAGGATATTTGTATGGAGTTGTCTGGGTAACAACCATATAGTTTCAAAATATCAACACCCAGAAACCAACCAATATGAACACAATTGTGACTAGGATCAACTAAGGGTCGGGTACAGGGGAAATAAGAGAAAAATTGATAACAATTGTTGCTATGACTTCTAAAAATTCGAGAATTCTAATCTGACGTAACTAAATGATATGAACGCAGTAAAGATCTAAAAGATTACTGATATGACTTTGTTATAAAATTAGAAAATGAACCGAATAAATTAATCAAAAGCAAAAACCGAATCTGGCTTAAAATGAATAATACTAACGCCGTTTCTGATACGATTTATAAGGATTTAAAATAATCCGATAATTTAACTAAAGGCTCTAAAGATTTTAACCTGAATCATCACAAAAATTTCGAATAATTATCCGAACTACTATAGCCAGGACTAGCCATCGAGTGATCAGCCCGCGTCGTCACACTAAAAATCAAACTATAAATTAACAAAAATCGAAACTGCGATCGTCTACGACCAAAATTTATTCATGCTAACTTCTAAATAAAAGCTAAACAAAGTCACATGTAAATTTTAGTTTTTATGACCAACAGTGGAAAGTCGCCTGCAACAATAAATTAACGCCAAAGTTTTATTCACAAATGACCATAGAATCCATAATAAGTCACAACAACTGAGGCAGCAGATCGACCCATTAGGGAGAATCGGCCGTCGTTCTCGTACAATTTGATAACGAATAATTCCGCAAGAATAACATGAAGCTATATTGAGATTCTCGAATCCTTTTCAAATACAGAGACCATTGAATAAAAGTAGCAGATGGTGACACGATCTTAATTCCAATTGCCGTTGAAGTCGAATCGTCCCAGCGCTGTTATGCTATCTGAACCCTTTAGATCGAAAGAAAATAATCCAACCATATATCATAGTAGGCACCTTGAAGGAACATAAATGAAGTGATAAAATTTTCTCGTTTACAAACTAAGAGGGAAATATTAAAATAGAATAATAACAATATTAAACCTACCATCGTTTGAAGTATAGAATTGAGTTCCCAGTAGTTCTAATTTGAAAAATTTGTGATCGCCTTGTGAATGTAGTCAACTTTATTTAATTTAAGGTCAGTTCCCGAACGCACTGTCGAGAAATCTGAGTGCCGGAATTTCATGAATCGAAATCACAAAATAAAATATCATCAATTACCACACGGGGGAAGACATTGTGACTTGGCATTTGGGAAACATTGATTACATGAAATACCTAAGTAGCTCTCTCACTATCATGAAGTAGGCACACCAACGAATGACACTGACCAAGAATGAATAGGCACACACAGTAGCTGTTTGTACACTCGCCTGCAAATAAATACGAGATACAGTCACTCCATAGGTCAGACAAGAAAATTTCTGATGGCACGACATTCAGTACGAGACAATACAATTCCCGATGAATCGAGGAACAGGGAGAAGGACCACGCAACAGGTAAATTCATCATCATAAACCCATTTAATTAACCCTTATAATTCCGAGACTTGGTCGTACTACTTAGCCCACCATTAACAGTTCACGATAGGAACCAGGTCACGAAGTACCCAATCATTTTAAATTTTGATCGATATAAGCCATGCTCGTGAAAATCATCCAACTAAACGAATGTTAAGTCGAACGCCAAAATTAAACTAACCCGCTAATATGGTCCGGAAGATCTCACTCAAGACGTTGTTTTAATCAAATGGGTGGATTTGCCTTACCCATTTCGTCAATATTAGCATCAGCGAAGGAAGGCATGGAGGTTTAACAGTTACCATGAAGTCCAAAAAACTATAATAACAGTCATGATCCGAGATCACTCGAGCTTTAATAGAATCTATGTTAAATAGTTAGTTGCGTCCTCGTTATAGTAGTTTTACTCAGTACGCATGCGTTTGGTTTTTATAAAGTACCCGTAGATGTTCTTAATTCAGGATTTTAGGTAATACGAAAAGTAAATTAAAACTTTAACTCATGGGCATTTTAAACTTACATAAAAATATTTTTTTTTTCTTTAGAAAATATTATAGGTATTTTATAAGAAGAAAAATATTATTCACTAGAAGTATTGTTTATTTAAAAAAAAAGGGGGAACTGATTCCCACTGCACGAATTAGATGAATTTTCTTTGGAAACAGTTAAAAATTTAGTCACATGGAAATGATATTGTAACTCCGAAATAGTTCATAATGTTAAATTAAGGTAAATAAAAATCGCGGATACAATTTATGGTCGAATCGTTAACACATTGTGATCTGGCAGTTTTCGGCTGCGTACTAGTGCTGGTAACGGGTGATTTTTCGCGTAATTTCGCGCTAACGTAGACTTCTAGAAAAATTGCGATAACTTCAAAAATATTGGAACCCGCATTTTAACGTGACCCGCGCTCCACTAACAATCTATCAAAAACGTATAAATACGTGATACGCTCTCTAGCATTAATTTGCTAAACACGTATTAATACGTGATCCCATTACAATGTGTTAATATACCCAACGTCTAAACTCACTAATATAATGATTATACCGAAGTTGACCGCCTCGAGTTACAGTTCTGATTAACATCCTCGAATCTAGTTTAATACTCAATCGAATAACGACGGACTCATGCATTGATTACAGTAAATGAACTCTAGGGAGTAGAGTATCACCCCCAGACTAAACTCTCACTAACCTACTTTACGTTAACCACATAGATAGATCAAGCGTAGAACTAACAAGGTAAAGATCATTAGAAAATTTCCCAATAAGGACTAATAAATCAATCTCAGAATCGCATCCGCCGATGATAATAATTTTATAAAATGGAGGGGACAGACCTTAGACCATCCCAAGGTGTCTCATTTTGAATCAGCAAATCAAAGTTAGTTAAACAACTCGAACAATTACCCGGTTGGATTCCTTAGGAGGTAACTCACGGATTTAGTATCACCAATTGAATAATTTATCTAGAAATAAACGAAAAATCGAAATTGATTATTAACGTTGAATATCATTAGATGTATATAATGACATATAATGAGGTGCGATATATTAATAAAATACCCTATATTCTATGAATACAGTAACTGGAACTCACTAAAAAGGAGGGTAGATCTTGACGGGGGTAATACAGTTATTTGAATTTTTTAATAATAGTATTTTGGTATTAATTTTGTATTGCATGCCTTATCAATTTTGATCCCCAAGTGTTAACAGGAAATTACGCCACTTATTTACCCTTTATTCTATATACGATAACCATTCAAATCCTCCCCTCGACTAACTTTGAACCTGCACTTTTACCGTCGTGGGGCACTCTTGACTACACCATCCTATCTTGCAGAAAGAAATGTATAGACCTCCTTAACCGACCACTCAATAACTGGAAGAAATTATCCATATTTTATCATTTAGAAGATTCCTGGATAGATGCGTCCCGCGTCATCGCTCGTTTTCCTGCGCACTCAGCAGCCAGGTGTAGACAGGTGATGTGGGACGCGGGGTGTTCGATATCCCCCGTAAGTGAAGCGAGATTCGGAGAACAAGGGAGTTCGGATGACGTAGAACTCCTTTACGTGGCCATAAAACGCGAGCCCGGCCGAAATCCCACCAGAGAGATCCGCGGCCAAGCCGAATTTCTGTTGGAACGACTAGAAGCCCATCAGAAGGAAATCGAGTGGCAGATCATCCAAGCCAGACGTTACTTGGCCCAAGTAAATAGGGACATTGCTGAGGGCAGAATTCCCAGCACAGATGGGTACGCCCCGAGCTATAATGTTTCTTTCGAGCTCGATGACCCCAGTCTTCGTAACCCGCTTGAGCCAATGAATGTGGTACTCCCGCGGAGGGTCCTCCCTCGAGAGCTAAGGAACGTGGAAGAACAATCGGAGAGCCGTCAGGACCATACCTACGCGCGGAGTCAAAAAGGTCGAAGATACGGAAATGAAAATCCTCGTTTTAACTCACATTGACCTACATAATTTGTGTGATATAGTGAATAAAATCTTAGCAACGATTTCATAATGTGTAATGCCAATATATTTTACCACTAAAGTAAAAAATGTGTGTGTCAATTTTTTGTAAAGTACAGTGTCAATAAGTTTACCACTAAAGTGAGAAATGCGTAAATAATGTCCCAGAAACGCCGCCATACGGGTGGGTACGGCTAATAACCCTAACTCTGTATATATAATTAAATTGATTGAATAATTTATATTTAGACATTACGCCCGAGCTTCGAAGCAAGAGCTCTATCGAGTCCATGTGACTAACCGGAACTTGCTACAACAAATATCCCAGCTAAATCAAGAGATTCAACATGTTAAGGCCACCTGGGTTGAACCAGGGAGGGCCAAGAAAATTTATCAGAAGATGATGACGGCGCAGCGGGGGTGGGCTGATGAGAAACAGCTCACCCAGGCGCAAAAAATCCAAATACGCGGCCTTGAGGTAGCGTTATCGGCTTGCCAGGAAGGCAGCGCGGTAACCTACCCCCTCATCTTCGCACCGGCCCAACTGGCCTACTGCAAGGCGACATCCACTACAGCACCGGCGACCAAAGTTACCAAACATCGACCAGGAAAAGCGGAACGTGTAAGACGCCGAGTCGCAAAAGCTGCCGGGCGACAGTAATAGAAGTGTGATAGTAGTTAATAAACGTTTGACTTATTGTCTTCAACTAGTTCTCGACACTTAACTTCAATAACTTAGAAAAAGGGGTAAAAAATACTCATGAATAACTCGGTGAGAGGGGTAAAAAAGAAAGCAAACTTATGCGATAAATCAGGGACCTACTAGTTTAAATCGAGCACAGACCTTCTATTGGCAGCTCGTTGAACCCATGGATCGTTCGGTCAATTATAGCATTAGTAATAACTCTCACTTTTTGCGAATGATCAACCCACTCGAACACAGTTCCAACGTTGCTTAGCTACGGGTGCCTAGTGGCAAGCGAAAGAATATTTGTATGGAGTTATCTGGGTAACAACCATATAGTTTCAAATTATCGAAACCCAGAACCCACCACTACTCTTTCGAGGGTTGGGTGATAGGATCTAGGAAGGGGAGAATACTGAGCGGCTTCAGCTACTGCCTTCACCACGGCTTCCCCCACTAACATACCGGTTCGATCCGGGGTAACGAAAAAAAGATTTTTAATTTTATTATCTTGAGTGCATGTAGGCTATGGTGAGTAACGCTATAGCTAGGCAAATAAAAATAAATGAAATATTTTAAATTTAATTCCTCATGGTGGAGGTTGGATAATAAAAGATAATAATAACCTAAAATAAAAACAATAAAAATATTGTAAACGAAACTTTATTGTTGAAAAAATAATTTTTCCCCGCATTTTTAACAAAACCCTGTCATATTCAGTCAATAAAAAAAATTAATGAAGTTTCCAATATAACAAATAAAAACGATAATAAGAAAAATAATAAAAAAATGATTACTTTTATCTTCTAGATCAAAATCGTAATGAATAAAATACTTTGAATTCAAATAGCAAATAAAATGAGAGTGTGAGAGTTCTAAGAGTACGTGAAATAATACAAAAATGTACTGAAATTTGTCTATCCACAAGTGCCTTATATATCACGATTGTTCGTGTGTGTTTTGATACATTAAAACAAGGAATTTTCTAAAATATATCAAAATTATAAAATTTTTATTCTTTTTGATTTAAAATTAAATTTTTAGGTTTTTATGTAGAGAAATTTTTATTTAATTTTTATTTATTTTATTTTCTTTAAATTTTCCATTTTTATCTAAATTTAAGTTTTCTGCTCAAAAACACACAGGCGTTATCGTGCTGGTTAAACAAAACCAGTTTTTGCCCAGCAATATTATGGTGGTTAAAGGCAAGGTGTTGAGGAAAATTTTGACTGATAACTGCATGATCTAATTTGGTAATGTGACAGGAGGTTGGTCGTCCGTCTAAAGTGAGCTTTGTTGCCAAAACTGTTCTGACCCTGATGTACCTTGTGCAAGCCACTGATTGGGTAAAGAAAAATTTAATGAATGGTCTAATGGTTAACCAATCCCTAACCAGCGCCCGCATAAGAGATTACCGCTAGCCACCCATCAAAAACGACGTTGGTACTGTGTACTAGTGGGTGAATATTAGTAAAGGGTGAGCCTCTTTACAAAAACTGCCAATGCTCTAATATTCCTTTTGGGTCCATGAGCTGTCATGGAAGAACTCGTGCTCTATTTATACTTGTCCCTACTCTCGAACAACTAACTAGTTTAATTAATTTTAGTTCAAATAAAAACAAAAATCATAACGAAATTAAAATTATAATGATACAGTAATAGTTAAACAAATATGAAACAAATCAGATTTTTGTCAGTTGTTCGTATGTTAAGTTAATGTCTTTCAAATCCCATTGGATTTAAGGATAAACCCTATCATTCGGGCTGCTTTAACTTTATTCTGGCGCTCTCTCTCGCGCTTTTCAGGTCTAGCTTTTTGTCGGTTTCTTTTTGGCTTTGATACTGACTGGGGTTCATTCTCGGGCATAGTGATGGATATGTCGATCTCCTTATCCATTACATTCCGTATCACTATTGCTTCTTGTTTGGTGGACAGCTTACTGTCACACCGCAGTAGCCCATCTCGTATTTCGTCTTTTAGTTTCAACTGAGAGATTTCCTTTTCCCGCTCTCTGATTTTTTGATTAGCTTCAGGCTAAAGATTCTTCCTTTTGGGCCAATTTCACCCGCAATTCTTCCATTTCTAATTTTAATTTAGTTGCATCTTCAGGCCTTACCTAGATCTGCTCTATACGTCGACAACCACGTACCAGTGCTTCGGCCCTCTGATTTTTCGGTGTATCGCTTCTGTGTGGTATTTGGCCACGTCTCTTCTAAATCTTTCCGACAATTGCGATGCTTGATCCACTGAAATAAATCAAATGATTAGTTGTCATAGCACAATTACCATTAATCAATTCAATGTTAACAATTCACGAAAACAAAACCTCTATAAATTTATGCCAGGCGTTCTTTAAGAGAATGTTTACATCATCTGGATGAGAGGAGGTATGAGGGTAACTGTAATTAATCTTACTGTGTAGTTTTTGGGGAGGTATCTACAACAATGCTCGTACCCGCGACACTTGGCCGATGTGATAGAAGCATTGTTGGGGACACCACCGTTCTCACCCATTCTTATACATTTTTGGTTAACGCTATGTAGAGATGAGTTGTTGGTGCTGCAAGTTCTAGTGCATAGGTTCGAAAAAATATGAATCAATATTCATAAATGCATATATTAAGTTATTTATAATAATACTCTAAGTACTGTGATAAACCTAATCCGATCTTAATGACCATTCTATTAATTTTAAATGTAATTCCATAATGTTAAATAGTGACGAGGGTAATATTGATAAAAATAACGGTAATAGCAATATTAAAGACAAAAATATTACTAAGAACCTTGTTAAACCGGTTAAAAATGCATAATGATAAAAATAAATATTAGTAATAATAATAAAGACAATAATAACAAGTGTGGTAACAATAATATTAACTGTAATAATAATAATAATAATAATGATTTCGACAATAATAATATTAAAGGTAAAAAATGAAAATCGTGATGGCATTGGTGTTTATACCGGATTCAAAACGATGGTAATCACAATTTTTAATGGTAAAATAATAAACGATAACTATTACAAGTAACATTGCTATATCTTATATAGTAGCATTACCTAACTTTTTGCATCTAAAATAATTAGTTTGTTATGAGTGACTTTGATAATAATAAATGAAAAAAAAATAATAAAAAATGAATAAGGTTACAAACAAGTTAGTACTGGTTCCGCCTGGTCTATTGTCGTAGACGTAATAACAATAATTGAACGACCCAGTTTTTGACATCATTAGCATGTTGTTCATTTCCATGATAGATTCTCTTCTCATTTCCGATTTTTAGGAGTGAATTTATTGATCCGAATTCAGTGACTTTTTATCACATCGTCTAAACTGATTATTCAAGTTGGAATACATATTTCTTGTTTTTAAATCTCTATGGAATTTATTTGCTTTGGATTCGTCATTGGGTAATCTTTTATTTGTTTTATAATAAATCTCATTATAAGTCGCCGTTATTGTTTTCGTAATTTTAATTTGTTTTATAATTCAGTTATTTTTATTCTGCGCATAGATTAAATAATAATGAAGGCAATATCTACGTTTAATATTATATGGCCACGAAAAATAAAATTCTGGGCTTTAGCTACATTATAATGCAATTCTGTGATAAATTAATTTGACAGTCCTTTCTTAACCCCTTCTTAACCCGTTATCATTGTCTTAGTTAACGACCTGTGTTTGGAAGAAGCGATTTCGAGACCTTCCCAATTTTCCGAGCTTTGTCTTCCTACGAGTATTTTCAGTCTTCTCCGATTAATGTTTGACACCAGCAGATATATCACGGCGTTGCCCTCTTGGGTTGGGGATCTGAGTCTTCTGCTCCTGTGCAAAATAGCGCTAAATTTTTAGTGCCTCTTAGACTGACTGCAGTTTCGGTAAACTTCCAGCATACGTTTTTTTTAAACTTGTTGTGACTGAACAAATACGAAATATCCATCCTTTGATTTATCATTCATTTTGGGAATAATTTCTTACACTTAAATTAAATAAACATCTTTATGGGTTATGTGTATATATAAATAACAAGAAAATAATTGTTAACAAATTACCGGTTATAAAAGTCACAACAAGCACTTTATTTTTAATTAAATTTAAAAGTTATGAAACCACCTAGATTCTTATAATATCGCGAACGCAACTAATACAGTATAGTATATTAATCATGAAAATAATTTAAAGAACGCACTAGAATGAAAGAGAAAAGTAGACAATTATTATTAATAATTTATGAACAAGCATGAGCAGTGATATTATGTAATCTGTAGTGACCTATTTCTATCATATTTAGCATGATCAAGTCGCCTTATACTACAGAAATAGAATTATTATAAATAAAATCTAATAATTATGTTATTACTAATTACTTATAACTCATATAGATTGAGATATAAAAGATCTTTGACAATGTCCTCGCCACATCGACTTAATTGTTGATGTACCTCAACGTTGGTAAGAGGTTGATCAACCTCGACGTGGTCTAGATGTAAACATTCATGACCGTGGTCATTGTGATTTCAACCTTCAAATTAATGTTTTGTCTCAAATTGTTATACATAAATAAATTTAGTTAGCTGGAATAAAACAAAATTAGAAAGATTATGCCAGAATGTGGCACGATATCACACTGAAGCCCTCCAACAGTCACAACGAACCAAGTCATTAATCAGGAAGTGTCGACGGATTGAAGAAACTTCGAAGCGATCGTTTATGGTAGCTCTTGAACCCAAAGATTTACTAGGGTATTATTATTCATGACAATATGGCTCACCTTTTACTAGTAACCACCCATTGGAATACATTTCCAACGTCATTTATGACGGGTATCCAAAGGTAACATTTTCTTATGCGAATACCTGGTGGGAATCCCATGGGAAGTTGCCATAATTTTATATCTCTCACCCATCGGATACCCAGCAACTCCATGAGTTCTACTACGAATGTTTGGATTCGTGCACTTTTTCATAATAATTACTTTAATAGTATGATCATGCTTTAACTTTAACTACTAACGAATTTCTTTTAACTTCACTGATTTCCGACTAAAATAAATTCCTTTTCTCCACAACATCCTATTCTAAAGTTCTTCCCGTTTCTACCTGAGGCAAAATGCAGATTGCTTTTGAATTTGAGTTTCTTTATATAGTTGGATTAATCGTATTGATTAATGGCGTTTCAACTAAATCGTCTCCATTTGACAATCTTGAAGCCCTTTCCATTTTTCTGTTGAAAGAAATTATTAATTGCTCCACTACGTATCTTTTTTGTGATTTTACTTAATTTTTACTTGATTTTACTAAGATTTAACTTGAGTTTTACTTAACTAATTAAATAATTAAATAATAAACTTTCTTCTACCTGTCACTGGTTACCCGTTGCTAGGCAACATTGGTACTATAACCAATGGTTCTGTGACCGTCAAAGGTGAGCTTTGCTTCCAAAACTGCTAAGACCCGGTCTACAGCTGGTTCAGCGAGCTACCGATAGAAGGTCTGTGCTCGTCTTATCTTCTTAGGTCCCTTACTCTCTTGACTTTATTGTCTTTATCCCTCAGGAAATTGTATTAATAGATTTATATGGTAAGATAGAAATGACAGAAAGGATTTTATTTACTAATTCACTACATTATCAATTTAATTTTTGTCCTAATTGTAATCTACATTGTTTCTGCCTTTTCTTCTCGGTTCGCCCTGGCCTTGCGCGAGACTTTGGTTGGAATGATGGTTGCGCCGGATTTTTCGCATTGTGGGGTTTTGGGTGTTGTCAATGTCCTTGACCCCATATGAAAATAATTATCTTGCCCCCAATGGTTACCCGTTGCCAAGCAACGTTGGTAATGTAACCACTGGTTATAGGATCGCCAAAGGTGAGCGCCATATAGGAACTGCTAAGGCCTGATCCCATAGCGGGTTCAACGCACCACCGATAGAAGGAAAATGAGCGCTTTTCTGTCCTTGGTCCCTTCATTTACACGTATAGTCCGTCATCCCTCTCTTTCTCTGATTGAAATTTTATTATCTCACAGAGCTTGTTTATCAATAATTAATAAATTTAACAACGCAAAGACAATTTAACAACACTAAATTTTATTTATCAGATTTTTTTTTCAGTTTGATTTTCCCGGCGATCTCATGGCCTTGAGCGCTCAAATTTTCCTGGGCGTCTTTGAGGCGATTTTATTGCTGGTTTAGTTGCGCTAGTGGCATCCCGATACGTCAACTGAGACCAGAGGGTACGTGACGGATTGGCATTCTTGACAGGCCGTTAATGTCACTTCTAATCCTCGAATCTGTGTCCTCATAGCCTGTACTAACCGCTTTTCTTCCGCCCATCCACGCTGAGCGGCGGTTACTCGTTGGTATAGAACCTTTGCCTTTGACGGTTCTATCCACGTTGATTTGATGAGATGGACTTCTCGGGTCATCTCCAACATCTGTCGATGGAGGTCTGTATTTTACTTTCGGGCATCTTTCAGAGCCCTACTTAGGATGATACTGGGGTCCATCTCTAAAAAAGGAAAAATATAATCATGAATACTTCGGTTCACATATTGAAGATGAATTATAATGAAAATGAATATAATCACACAGTTTTAAGGCGTATTGATCTAGAGTCGTAAAAGAAATTTGTGTTAGGGTGAATGTTTTTATACTAATTCTAAATATATGAAATCAGTGAAACTAGCATTATTATATTTAAAACTACCACAATGTAAATTAATAATATTGAAAAATCAATGGTGTCTTAAGGTGGACGGCCGGTCTTTTGGGTTCCGTCATGGTGACCAGCGGGTACAAGCATGATCCCATTCCGGTCGTTGGGCTCCATTTCGCGCTTGCCTGGCCTCTGAAAGGATCTGTTTCGGCACTGATACCGTTATTGGCAGAATTGGCTGGTTTACCCTCGGATCGTCGAGCTCGAATGAGATGCCGTATGGCGGGGCATACCCATCTGTGCTCGGAGTTACACCAGCCGCGATGTCCTTGTTGATCTGGTTGAGATGTTGACGGGCCCGATTCACTTCCTGATTAGTTTTCTTCTGGTGAGTTTCGAGTCGGGTCAGGATGTCCTAGGCCTGTCCTCGAAGTTCGCGGGCCGGATTTCGCCCAGGCTCCTGCTTGATGGCTATGTATGGTCGTGCAGTGTCCTCCATTTCATCCTGCCTCTCGAATCTGGATTTTCTCACCGGGGAGATAGAATACCCCTCATCCCACATCGCCTGTCAATATTTAGCGGCGGAGTGGGATGGGAATCTCATCGTCACACGAGATTCATCCACCCAAAAATCTAATTGTATGAATAACATAAATTCCATAAATAATCGAATAAGTTGAATAATTTATATAAGAACTAATATATGTGTTAATTGAATTGGTAAATTTTAATGTCCATCTACAGGGGAGGTTTTTGACTACTAATTAATGTCTATATAGTGTTGGGCCAGAACACAAACGGCAGTGGAAAATGTTTAAATGGATCGGTAACACACATGCAAACATAACAAGCAAATTTAAAATAAACCTATTAAAACACCAATTAAACCCTACCAAATATGAGAAAAAAGAGAATTAAATATAAAATAATAAACATAAAAATAAATTAAAATAATAGCAAAATGCAACAAGATTCGCACGATACAAACACAAACATAACAAGAAAACCCAACAAATTCGACCGAGAATTAATAAATTAATAAAAGTTCATGAAAATGAAACTTAAATCAAAAAATTTGAATTAGAAATAATTCAATAAAAATTCTAAATAAAAAATTATCAAAATAAATTAAAAAATAATAAAAAATAAAGAATAGAATACACTAGAAAATAACAAGGTCGAACTTTGTTTTACAACATCAAAATTAACATGCGAGGTTAGGGACATAAAATAGGTATAAATACCGATTTATTTTCACATTAAATTTAACCATTTTGAACCAAAAAACCATTTTTGAAACTGTTTTAAAAACTATAAAACTTTTGTTGTGAATTTTTTAGGTGAGAGATAGTTTTATTTTGGAGCTCTCTCTCCACGTCATTTCCTCGCAACCTCGATGGAGCTCTGCTTGGAAGTCGGCGTGGAGGGAGATGCGATTTTATGAATTTTGTTTATGGAATGGACTGTATGGTAACTTTATGTTTTATTTGTTATATGCATTAATAAATATTTATAATATTTAAAAAATCGTTTTATACTCTTAAATAAATCATTTTTGTCGAAATTTTTCCGGCCCACAGCCAACACATATCGCAAGTTAGTAAAATATATACAGTACAGATTCGTGTAAGCGCGTGGAAAATCGCCAATGATATGTACCCGTGAAGACCCAGCGTGCGGAACGCAGGGGTCGTAACGTCAATATTACCCCGTATAGAAGAAACGAGAAATAAGGAAGAGGTCTTTTGGCTGCTTCCTCGTTTCTCATTTCTGTAAAATCGACCTAAATTATTTTACACACGGCTCAAAATCATCACACCAAGTAGTCCAGTGGGCACTCACTAACTGTAATATAAACATAAAATGCGTCTAAGGCCTATTAAAGGGGAAGGTTAGGGGGATAAATAAATGAAATCGTTGATATGAATCGAATGAAATTTTTAACTTGATTATAATATTTTCGCTTTAATCATTACGGTGTAAACTATAGAAATTAACTTCAAATTCAAAACGCGGTACAACTACTCTCCTTATAAATTTGTATATTAACGCGAAATTCAGAAGAGAACACGTGAAATTAATATTACCATTACAAACTTATTAAATACACGATCATGGGGTCAAATCGATTTCTTATAAATCAGTGCCGGTGGAGAGTTTTGAATAGGTAATATATTGGAACGCACCGCGAGTATGACCAGAGTGCTGGATAAGCTAAGTTTAGGAGACAACTCTATTGATAGTTGAAAATCATCACCAAAATAATCGGCAGAAAGCGAAACGATAAACCGAGAAGCAGATTCAAAAAATTTACAAAAATCCATCGAGTAGATAAGATTCAGTCCTTCAATATCGATAACATGACCATAAAGTATATCTAAAATCACGACGAAATTACATAACGAAACTAAATCACTAACCTAATAGAAAGCTAGGTGAAACTGGATGAAATCCCAAAATATAGCCACGGAATCCGATCGAAAATACACCCTCCAAATCGAGTCCGGATTCGCCAGCCTTCCAAACCATCACAGTCGCCTATGAATCCACAATATATCCAAACTACGACTGAACCAACCTTAAAACCCTTTGAATTAAATTGATGATGGCATAATCAAACAAAATTAACCTACTTGAATTTATCATCGACATTCGAGCTACACATAAGTAAACCTGGAATAAACTGGATATTACACTAAGAAAGTAGAAATATTAAATATAAACAAAATCAAAGTTAAAATCAACCTGAACTATAAATCAACTTTGATCAACCGGAAATAGTGAATTCCAAAACGGGTTGATCTTCGAGATTCGATTTGCATAAATACGAGTGTGCTAGACTATCAACAACATAACGATAGTGCACCCACCATCATTTATTGAATTTTCAGTCTAGTTAATTATCGATTTCTCCTTTAAAACTTTGTGGATTATGAATCAAACCGTACAAAAAATCAAACTCACCGACTCCAGGTAATTTTTGTAAAATTACTCTTGAATAAATAAGGTCGAAAAATCTTAATAAATAACCATGCTAACTGTCCTTCGTGAGTTAATTAAAATCCACTAATTAATAACGGTAATTTACTATGGCACTAATATTCAGGTATCCGATTTTCCAACACGCCAAAATACAAATTAGTTTTGCTCCCCATGAATTCCCCAGGTAGCTAATCAGAGATATCCAGGAACATCGAAATCGTGGATGATATATGTCTCAAGAGCTGTCATCATTTCTTTTACTTTTGTCTACTAAATTTACCGAAATATTAGTCGAATGCGCTTTACTAACGTCATTTCAAGAGAAAAATCGCTAAATAATAAATAAATGTGTATTAGGAGCCTTAACTTTCATGAAGCAACTAACTGTAATAAGGATGTATTGTATTATTCTGAAAACTATCGCAACGACCATGAAAGAAATACAAGGAAACTATATTTTAGAAGCTCGAACAATTACATAGATGCCTTTGCATGGTACATTTCATAAACAATCGTCGCATTTCGTCAATAATGACTAACTAGATACAATATAAGTTTAAAATTTTAAAGTCATTTTAAATTGCGTGTGGAATAGTACAAACACATACATCCCCGATATAACGTTCAAAAGGGATGATATTAATTATGATTTCATTCAGGAAGTTCAGATCCGGATCTCATTCCCACACAACTTGCCGACCGATGGAGAGAAGCATGGAAGCTTTTCTGGCATACTAGACGTCGCGAGTCTTCTCCATTCGAATACCGACGAACCCCTGGCAATTCAGAAGATTTTCACCGAACTTCCGAAATACCAGAACCGTTCTGGGAAGAGTGGCACCCCACTGCAGAAATTTACGCACACGCGCGTCACCTACTCGATGATCTTCTCAATCATCAACGACAAGTGGACCTACAAGTGGCTCGGGCCCGTCAATGTCTGGCAAACATTGAGGAGGACATCGAAACCGGCCGGATTGCCACTACATACCATCACCCACGGTCACGCGGACCCCTGTATGGAGACGCCAGTGGAGAAACGATCATAAACAGGAAAGACTCGCAGATGACTGGGTCCCGCCGGGTTCGGAATACCAAAAGGCCGGTGATGATTATTCCAAACTGCTACCCGGAGGAATGGGTAGCAAGGGGCTTCACGGACACGTGATATTAATATTTTGAATTCACTTTAGTTTAGATTTTGTTACTAGAATAAAGGTTTTGTTCGTTTAGAAATTAATTTCATTCTTTTGATGTTGTTATAATTCGTCTAGAAAATTTTGTTTAATTCTATTATATTCTATGATAATAATTATTTTTTTTTGATATTATCAATTCCAGACATGGATTCCCTACAAATTCTGCTAACAGAACTGGACGTAGCACGACAAAATAACAAGACTCTATACGATCAGATTATCCAGCTGACTCGAGAAGTACACCAAATCCGAGCCACCTGGATAGATCCAACAAAAGTCAAAACCCTATATCAGAGACTCACAGCTGCTCAGAAAGGATGGGCAGAAGAAAAACAAATAAATCAAGGTTTACGTACGTAAATACGAGGACTGGAGGTTGCCCTGTCGGCCAGTCAAGAGGCTGCGGCTGTTACCTATCCGCTCGTATTCGCACCGGCTCAGTTAGCCTATCGGGAGTCGGCAGCTGCTCCAACCTCGGTCTCGAACCCAGCAACAACCATAAATACCCACTCTCGTCCAGGACGTAAGGAAAGAGCTAGGCGCCGCGCCGCTCTATTGCTAACCCAATCCAAATCAAATTCGCAAGCATTGTAACTCATGGATAATATATATTTCGTAGTTTGATTGTGTTGACTCATGTGTAAGATAGTCCAGAAAATCATGATAAAATTCCTGTAATTTATTAGACTCGAATGATAACTACATGACATAAGGGGACCAATTACAAAAATCGAGCATGTGTCTTCTAACGACGGCTCGTTGGACCCGAGGGTTGTCCGAGCAATTATAGTATTAGCAATAGCACTCACTTTTTGCGGACAATCCACCCGCTCGAGCACATTTCCAACGTTGCCTAGCAACGGGTGTCGAGTGGTAGTCAGAGTAACATTTTGTATGGCGTTACTGGGCAACAATAAAGAGAAACAAATGACGAAACCCTGTAACCCACCAATAGCCTGGATTAATTAACCTATAATGCGTTTGTCTAGGTGGTCGTAAAATATGAATTAACACATAACTGCCGTATTTTAATTTTAATTATCATCAGTCGGTGGAATAGGTATTATTAAAATACAAATGAACATCTATGCAATGTAAGCTAAATTCGAGATTCCATCGAGCTAATATTCTAGTTTAAGTTTTTGATAGGGCGATTTGGGTAGTTTCTCGTTCGTGATCTACCTGGCATCATTAATAGATTTTAGCTTGGTTCTAGTGATTATCGCAATGATGAGCATCACAAGAAATAGATAGCTATTCGACCTTTGCCGGCAAAATTTCATGTTCTTTGTAGTAAGATTAATAGAGTAGTTTTCTCGCCCTAAGGGATTTCTTGAGAATATAGCTGGGTTTCGATGCATTTAACTGTAAGTCTGGAAAGATCGGTCCTTCAACTGCAATACGTTTAGATATTCATCATGCTCTTTCGACGTATCCAAATGTAAACCTGGCATCATTTAAGTCATTTCTACCTTGGATATTCGGCCAGTTGCTATTTTCCCTATACAAAGTAATTAGTATATCATCGACTAGGCAGCCTCCGGACTATTAACTGGTTACTGTGAGATTTTGTATAGGTTTCTCATTTCGAAATCCATAACAATAAATTCGTCATCACTGAAATTTGGCCTTTAGCATTTATTCAATAACAAGCGGAACAGCAAGAAAAAACTTTTGGTCCTCTAAAGCATGCACAATGTCATTCTATTAGCAACATTAGGTCAAAGTTTCTTCACAGAGTCGGCGGATCAGGGCATAAATGTTTACAAATTAAAATTAGTTAGTTAAAAAAAAATGTCTACCTCCTTGTGCGCCGATTCTTTGCTTCACTGTAATTTCACTGGTATCCGAGTGACGTGCGTGGTGATTCTTAGACCATGGACTATTCTGTGAAAAATTATTCATATCGTCTATAACTGAGAAGTTTTCCGCCTGAACGCCTATTTATATCGTATATCTTACTTCTATCGGGTATGTATGTCGTTCAATTCTCTCTTCCTACTGTCTGCATGTATGTGCCTGAATACTACTCATTGGTGTACCTCGCATGCTACTGCGGAGATCGACTTGCGCCAGATGTCTCCTGCCACGTGGATATTCTCTACCTCGTCAATTGATTTTTTGGTGAAATTCTCATGCACTTTGCCACGTCTATAGGCCAATCGTGATTGTCTGGGAATTATTTTAGTTGGTTTCTATTCACTATTTGATCCAATCTTAAATTTCCTATTAATTGTTCGGCTTATTCAGTTTAAATTCTGGTTAGTTTAATATTAATTTATCGATTTAAATTTTTGTCGCATTAAAGTTTTAGCTCACAATATTATCCAATTTATTGACCTTTATCGTTTATTTATTATTCCACTGAATTCAATTAATGTTGGTTATTATTCTGGGGCTTGAATGTTTCCTTATGGCGTTATACTCATGTGGTTCCTTATTCGAACGTATTGATTGGATTCAAAAATACCTCTTCCAATTTATTCCCTGGTTTGGTGGAACTGGAGTTAGTCGACCTTATGTTAATGAATAAAGAAAATCCTTCGAGTTTATGAGTTGATTACAGTCTCGTGATACCTTCGTGGATGATTGGATGTGATTTTATTTTGTTTTGGTACAAATTTCAGCTTCTTTATGTCATTACTTCTCACTGATTGGGATTGTGTTAAATTTTATTTGGGAATTTTGACTTTAAATGATGATGTATATGCGCTCGAGTTGGTTTATTATGAATTTGGGTTAATCATACATATTGAGTGGATTTATTAGTTAATAGGGCGAACAAATATTTGTGTTACGGGATTTGAAATTTCTTATTTACTGGTTATTTAATAATACTGAATACTATTTTGTTAATGCTATCTGTACGTTTATTGATCGACAATACCGGATGGCGTTAAATAAATTAAACTCTGTTCAACCTGATTTTTTAACTCGCAGTTAATTTTAGTCGTGGGTCTGATTCATGTTAATTAATTATTAGTCCTAATTGCTTCTTATTGTTATTTAAAAATTTTGATTCGAGATATTTAAACATACAACGATTTCCGAGTTTTTACTTACCCACTCCTTTCCTTCAATTTGATCCTAGGATGATTATGTTCATATTAAGATTTTAAGAGTTCTCACCAAGCTACTCAATGTTCATGATTTTGGCCGATATGTAGAATTCAAATTTTAGGTCGAAATTACAGGAAAATGGGTGGCGGAGGAGCAGCCAAAAGACTACTTCCTCTCTTCCCAATTTCCCCTATAACGGTTGTGATTTGACGTTTGGGCCCTGCGTTATTTACGCCGGAACCTTCACGGGCACATGCTATTGGCAGATAAACTGCTCCTACACAGCCTGAGTTGTGTGTATATTTTACTAACTTGCGGTGCGTGAGTGGCTGTGGGCCGGAAAAAGATTACAGCATTGACGGAAAAATTTCAGTTCATGAATATATATATTCTGCCATATAATAGATTAGATTCATAATACATTGAGTTTCATAAAGTCTCGAACATAATACAGTAATACCCTCTCCCCACGCCGACGTCCAAGCAGAGCTCAATTGAGGTTGTGAGGATGCGACGTGGAGAGAGTTTCGAACAACTCTCTCACTCACATCGTAAGTTTGATTCTACTGGTTAGACGAAAATCGATTCAGATTAACACTGATTTCAGATTTGAAAAACTGATTTTTAAAACTAATTCTCAAGTTTCGTAAAACTGATTTTTTAAAACTGATTAAAGTTATGTGAAAATGAATCGGTATATATACCTATTGTACGACTCTAACCTTGCGGGTTCTTTTTGATTTAGTAAAACAAAATTTGACCTTGTGATTTTCTAGTATATTCTATTCTTAATTTTTATTATTTTGACATTTTATTTGACAATTTTTCTTTTGAATTTTTAATTGAATTATTTCTAATTCAAATGATTTGATTTTTATTTCATTTTCATGAAATTTCGCATTTTTTGTTAAATTGTCCTGTTTTGGTCAAATTGCTAGGTTTTCATGTTATGTTTATTTCGTGCGGATCTTGTTGCACTTTGTCATTATTTTAATTTACTTTTATGTTTTATAATTTTATATTTAATTGTTCTCTCTCTCTCATTTTGGTAGGGTTAATTGGTGTTTTAATAGGTTTGAGTTTAAATCTGCATGTTATGTTTGCATGTGTGTTACCGATTCATTAAAACATTTTACAAGGCCGCCTGTGTTCTGGCCCAACAGCATTCTGGTAAGCTACCTGGGCTGGGGCAAACACCAATGGGTAGGTAACGGCCTGTTCTTCCTGACCCGCCGCTACGGCTATTTCCAGCCCCCGTATCTGTACCTTCTGGGCTTTGTTCAGGGCTCTTTCCTCCTGCCAGCCCTCTGCGCCGCATCGAGCTTCTGGTAGAGTCTCTTCACTCTGGCCGGCTCGGACCAAGTAGCTCTCACTTTCTGCATCTCGTGACTGAGATGCAGACATTGTTGGTGCAGGTTTGCGTTTTCCTTCAGGAGATTCTTTAATTCCTTAATGATTTTCTGCATAGAGTCCTTCTATGGGTTCACCTTAATAACAAAATATTCGTAGGATCAACTTCGGAAACAAATTTACCATGCTAAACAACACAAAAAATATATAGAATAAATATGCAATAAGCAGAGACTTTAATTCCCCTACCTATTATCGACCCTCGTCTTGTCTATTCTGGAAAATTTGATTCATGTTTTCTCTTCGGTTTTCCGGTATCAGTTTAACTCATAATAATGAAACAAAAAAAATAACTGCTAACATAACCCGTTTCTTAAAAATACAATATGCACAAGTAAAAGTTTAATTGTTGAACAGCTGTTTTCCCATGAGACGTCGGCGCGAGTACGCGTGCTCCAAGACGCCCAGATCCTCCAGGATATCTCTGATGTCAGATTGGAGAAGGCCTTTGGGACTAGAAGGTGAACTGGCGCATCACTCCCGAAGAGAGCCGGGTCTCTATGATCGAAGGCTACTCCGTAAGCCAGTAGATATCTATCTGAGCTAGGGATACGCCCGTTGGCAATATCTCTGTTGATCCTTGCGAGATGTTCCTTCTTTCGCTTCACCAGGAATCTGTAACGCCACTCGAGTTGCTCCAACCTATGCAGCTCGACATCTGCCTTTTGTCGGATTTCTCGGGCGGGGTTTCTGCCCGGTTCCCTCTTAATAAGGATGCTAGGGAGCTCCACGTCAGTTGAGTATTCATTATTGCTCCTATTCGGCCACTCGGGGGTTCCATAAGTTGATATCGTATAGCCTCTATTCCATAGGGCCTGACGATACCTTCCGGCGAATCTGGTCAGTACGGTTAGCGTAGTACGGTCTACTTCTTCACAATCACGGGTATGGGTGCCTGTTAAAAAGGATATTAAAAGTTATCAGTTCTTATCACTTTCTTTCCTGTCCATGATCAATATAGAGTTATAATCAAATTTAGCCAAATTACTAAATAAAATTTCAGAATTGTACAAATCCGATTTACTTTATAAAAGCTAGTTATTCAAGTTTAGTCACAGCATTTATTTAAGTTAAATATATTGCATTTTCAAAATTATACCTAGGTGATAAATGATTGAAAATTCCTATAATGATAATTTTAATATTGATCTCCTAAATTTATAAAAAAAAATCATCAATTTTGGTTATCTGGTTGTAGCAAAACGACCTAGAGTCAACAAATTTCACTGTATCAACAGTCGTAATTTAATATTCTATTACCTAATCCATAATTCTAACGGCAAGCTAAGAATGGTTGCATTAGAAATTTATGTAATTTCCCATTTAAACCAATAAGGTAAATTAATTTAAATAATTACGTGAACATTGGAAATTTGAATTCTCGAAAAATATTCATGTATATACGAGGACACTGTCGTATAGTTTGGGGTTCAATCGACGCGATCTCTCCACGTTGCTTAGTGGTTCGCTCTAATTCTAGAATCTCATTCTGAACAAAATGAGGTTCACGATTTTGATAATCTGGTAGGAACGACGTGACTATGAAAATTTCAGATAACTCATTGGTAGCTTTAGTTGTTTTATAGATTTAGTAATGATGCAATTTATGCCTAGGAGTTTTCTGAACCATTAAGTCGTAATTCTCGGTTGTACAAGCATCAGAAGAAAAAGGCAGTAATATAACAATTATAACATAAGTTTTATTTAACACTAAAATGTAGCGGTGATAGTCCTACTTGGCATGAAGTTCTTTGTTGCAGGGCGGTTTCGAGCTTGACTAAAAACTCCATGAGTTCGATGTTTAGACGCCTCAGACATTTGTTGATTCGGATCCTCACTTTGAGCTATTTCCTTCGTTTTCGTTTGCATGGATTCGTTAGATGAAATTGTGGTCATTACCAAGTTTTTAGAGATTATTCCACTGTGTACAACTCCAGTGATTATTTATACTTGTGTCGCCAGTAGGTGTGTGCTTCCACGTGGCAGAATTTATTCTCGTGGTGAGATGTGATTCGTTGATTCCTTCCTACTTCCTTCGTCGACCAGGGCAGAGAAAGATCTCTGCCCGTTTCAATTCTACCATCGATTGGAGAGGGCACCGAATTTTTCAACACACAATGGTTAGATTTTTATATCTAATAATCGATTAATGTCTATCCATTTTCTAGAATGGTCGGCATGTTTCCTTTCGGAGATCAGTATATTATGGGGCATTTTTTAGAAATTTTCGTTTGTCGGAATCGACAGTTTTTCTCCTTCTTCAGCCACTCAGAGAACGAGTTGCCATTCGATTAAAGTGCACTTATGTGGGGCCTTTGACGTCGGCTGAAACGAGGATTGAAATTTTTGGGTGGGATCTTTTATCAGCAAACAATAGTTTTGGTATTTCACAAAGTAATTATAATTTTTCATCTTTCCTTCTTAATTAGTTTCTAGGAAGGCAAAGAGGTATCGGTTAATCATCTTCGGTCTATTGGATTGATCTCGCAGACACTATCATGGGTCAGATTTAACCTGCCGGAATGTTCTCCTATGGACGAATTATTTTGTTTAATGAACATTAATTTGATTATTTACTATTGTTGTTTTATGACGCTTCTACTTAAATTTTTATATCTAATTGGTAGCTTGGAGGATAGCGGGACTATGATTAAAGGCTTTCCTAGCTAACTGGTGGAAGTTGTTCGTGGGAACACGTCCATTTAAGACTATTATCGCATCCTAACTACAGGTCATATCTTTGCATTTTTATTCGTCATGGTAGACCACTTATATTTGATAATCATGGACGACAGAGGTTTTTGAAGTATAGATATGGTGGGTTACAGGGTTTCATTGTTTGTTTGAACTAGCCGGTGGTTGCCCTCGTAACGCCATACAAAATGTTGCTAATCGCCACTTGGCACCCGTTGCTAGGCAACGTTGGTAATGTGTTCAAGTGGTGGATTGCCCGCAAAAATTGAGTACCATGTGCTAGTACTATAGTTGCTCGGACAACCCTCGGGTTCACGAGCTGTCGATAGAAGACCTATGCTCGCTTTGCTCTGTCCCTCATGATCATTCAAGATTAGGTCCTTATCTGCTTGTGGAGAGATGAAATTAAGGTTGAGTAACATGATGCGAACGTCTGGCATATAAATATATCAACGTAACAAATTAAATTAAAAACACGATTTCTCTATTTATTTAGCAACGCACGCAATGTTTACAGGTTACTGATTTTGAAGCTGGATTGCTCGACGTCGGGCCCGTTCCTTACGTCCCGGTCGACGATTGTTTACTGGAAGGGTGGATTGTTCCACTGGTTGGGTGTTCTTCTGCGACATCTGGGTTGGGGCGAAGACGAGCGGGTATGTTACCGCTTCCCCCTCCCGGCAGACTGCTAGGGCGACTTCGAGTCCCCTAATTTGCGTGCGCAGGCTCTGGTTGAGCTGCCGCTCCTCTGCCCAGCCTTTCTGTGCTGCGGTCAGGCGGTGGTACAGTGTTTTTACCTTTTCTGGTTCCCCCCAGGTTGCTTTAATCTGTTGTATTTCGCGGGTTAGTTGAATGATCTGAGTGTGTAATTCCGCGTTTGTCTGTCTCGCATGGTCCAGTTCAGATTTCAAGATTTGTAAGGAAGACATTACTACAATCTAATAGATGATGTTAGTTTATCATTGATCAAGTTATATAATTGTTTATTTCGTTAAACAAAACACGAATAACTCTAGCTATAAGGAAAAAGAAATAACACGTAAATTGCTAATATTTTAAATCAATTACTACATAAAGTCTATCAGTGTTGGTTTACTCGTCCGGACAATATCTCTTCAGGCTCCGTTTGAGAGCCTCAACGGTATAGGGTCTTCTGGTGTCTCGAACTGGGTGAGGTGGATAGGCGACGGCAATCCGCCCGGCAAGGATGTCTTCCACCACGTTCGCAAGATACATCCTTGCCTTAACCACCTGTAAATCTACCTGCTCCTGCACCCTTTCCCATTGGGTGAGGAGGTCCTGTGCGTGCAGGTAGGTCTCCGCAGCTGGATATTGCCGTTCCGAGAGACATGATCGTTGCAACTGGTCGAGTATCCTCGTGGTCGGCGGGACTCCTGTCTGTTCCTGTCTGGCGGTCTCTCGATGGGTAGTTCGTTTGGGCGACATGTCTAAACATTACTGTTATTAGGTTCGCTTGATTTATCATTCTAAGTTATTAGCAAGCAAATTGTGTCGATGTTGCTAGTAAGGGTGTCATACGCGTGACCATTGCCTTCCTTTACGCGATGGGACATTCATAAGCAAGTTGGGTTACTTTGTGGGTCTGGTCCTTTCAGGTGCACTCCCTTATAGGGAAAATATATAATTAATCATATGGGTGAGGTAACCTGATGTTTAACTTATTCGATATATGCATCTTAACATTTAAATTTTTCATGTAGGCGGATACTCGTACATTGACTTAAGAGAATTTGTACATTGATTTAAAGTTTGTTTACCAACTTCAATTACAGTTGTTCGAACTTTAAGATTTAGGCCGGATGTTGATCCGAGATAACTTAGTCATACGTGGGTGTATCCTGGTGGGCGAACGATTTCCGGCGGATTTTACCATTACAACTTAAGCGGTTGACTAAAGGTGATTTACATTGTTTACATCCGGTGATTGTATTATTAGTGTCGTATTTTCAGAATTACTGGTCAACTGTTCGCCTACACTCGATTATCTCAATTTCCGGTAAGTTATTTCGTTGACTAGTTGAATGTACTTTATTAGCAAATTTTAGGAAAACTTCTACGCTTACCGAGGTTTCTAAATAGATGCGATACCCTTCTGTTGGAATAACTTCGCTATGTGGAACTTCATTTGTTCAATAATGTGATATTAATACAAATTTTCTCTTATCTTAAATTGCATTAATTTAGTCTACGCAAATATTCATTCACTTTACCTCTAATCAATTTGCTGTAACTCCTGAATTTATGATGATTGAAGAAACTTATTTTATAAATTTATAAATTATTCTAGTTCTAATTAAGAGATTATATTATCAGTAATAAATATCGACATCTGTTATTCCAATTTCTAATAGTCTTCCCTAAGGCTATTTGGATCAACTATTACTTTAGCCCACAAAGTTATTTTAATGCTAATAGTTTTAAATCCGTGAATCCAGTTTTACTTTAATTTGCATCGAAAATTACTTGATTTTTACTAACGAAACTGTCTTACGGTTATTCAATTCATCTCTAATTCTAATCTAGGAATTACTTTAATCCACTGATCATAGTTCGTTAAGGAACTTATATTATTTATTCTTGTTCAATACTTTACTTTACCAAAACTAGATTATCTGGGTTTTACTCAATAGGTATTTGAACGAATTTAATCATCTCAATTGTCACCAATAAATTGATTCAATTTAATCAACGATATATTTATTTGTATTCATTTTATTTTTAATCGATGATTTAATCTAACGCTTGATTTTTCTCAATCCTCTCTTCAATTTTATCAAAGGAATTATTAGTGAACCACGTGTCGTTACATTAATTTGAATCAGCAATTTAATTAAGGGATTCCATACGTTTATTCGAAAATCATTTTACCTTTAATTGATACGTTTCTTTATTTGAAATCAATGAATTCGACTCTTAATTGCTTTCATTTTTATCGGGGGTTGATTAGATCACTACACTACTCGTTCTTACTCAAAGATCAGATTACTTTTATTGAAATGAATTATAACAATTTAACTGATGAAATTATTTGCCATTACCCTAATTTTAATCAATAATTTACGAGCCTTTAAATTATCTTTACCCAATATTTACTTTAATTTTAAGCCATAAAACACTTTACTTTTACAATCAATGGTTGCTTTAAATTTTATCAATAATCTCAATTTAATCGAATTCAATGATTCCCAATAAATTTTATTTATTTCAAAATATTAATCCAAAATGGTTATAACAACGATTTCAGTTAATTTAACCCAAGTACCCTTTCCCTTTACTAGGCCTTAGACGCATATTGTGTTCATATTATAGTTATTGAGTGCCCACTGGACTACTCGGTGTGATAATTTTAAGCCGTGTGTAATATAATTTAGGTCGATTTTACAGAATTGAGAAACGAGGAAGCAGCCGGAGACTTCTTCCTTATTTCTCGCTTCAGCTATAGGGATAAATATTGACGTTACGACCGCTGCGTTGCGCACGCTGAGTCTTCACGGGTACATATCATTGGCGATTTTCCACGCACTTACATGCCTCTGTACTATGTAGATTTTATTTACTTGCGTTATGTGTCGGCTGTGGGCCGGGAAAATTTCGACATTTTAATTTAGTTTATGAAAAATATATATCAAACAATTTATGTATATTAATAATATTTATTAGTTAGGACAAAATAACAGAATTACCCTTCATAACCATTCCAAAAATTTTCATACAATAGCATAAAATATCATAACAGAAAGCATAAATGCCTCTCTCCCCACGTCGACGCCAAGCAGAGCTCTACCGAGATGCAATGGACGTGACGTGGAAAGAGGGCTCCAACATAAATATTTCTCACCTAAAATCAGTTGAATTAGTTCAAATAGCTTGAAAATAAGGTTTTAAAATAGTTTCACAACGATTTGAAAATAAGACTTCAAAATAGTTTACAAACGATTTCAAATGGTTTGAAAAATGGTTCACAATTTTCAAAAATGGTTAAGTTAAATGTGAAAATGGATCAGTATTTATACCTATTTTTCTCGCGTGTAAAATTTGATGCAGTAAAACAAAATTCGACCTTGTTATTTTCTAGTAAATTCTATTCTTTAATTTTATTATTTTTTGATTTATTTTTATAATTTTTATTTCGAATTTTTATTGAATTATTACTAATTCAAAATTTTCGATTTAAATTTCATTTTAATGAACTTTAATTGATTTTTTCAATTTCGTCGAATTTGTTGTGTTTTCTTGTTGTATTTGTGTAGGTATCGTGCGGATCTTGGTGCATTTTGTTAATATTTTAATTTATTTTTATGTTTATTATTTTATATTTAATTCTTTTATTTTCTTATATTTTATATGGTTTACTTGATGTTTCAGTGGGTTTATTTAAATTGCGTGTTATTTTTGCGTGTGTGTTTCTGATCCATTTAAACATTTTTCAAGGCCGTTTACGTTCTGGCCCAACAGATAATTGGATATCGTGTACCCATAGCAGCTAACAGTTATCATGAGTTAATGAAACATGAGTTTACTCCTTTTATCATAAATGATGGTAGTTTTAAGGTCAAATTCTCTCGTTAATAGTGTTTTAGATATGAGTTAATTTAGTTCTACCATTTTATTCACCCGATTGCTAATCCCTGATAGTTATTGACTTAAATTTCTCCTCATCCCGGCATAGTTCCTAAAATTTGGCTCGTTTCTCGTCATATTATTTAATTATTATCTTTTTGGAATTTTCTTTGTTTAGCTTTAGACCAAAATTATTGAAATCTCATTAAGTTTATTATTTGTTTATATTTATTTTATCCAACTAACAATGATTATTTATTTGAAGTTTGATGCATCGATTTCCGCAAGTCCCGTTCCCTTTAACCTCGAGTTGATCTTAGGACATTTTATTTTGATATTAGATTTTAAGAGTGCCCACTGGACTACTCTTTGTTAATATTTTAGCCGTTGAGTAATGATATTTTAGGTCGATTTTTCGAGTGTAGGCAGAAAGGTAGGCAACCAAAAGATTGTCTCCCGATCTCCCTTCTACTCCTATGATAGTGAATAAATTGACGTTCGAGTCCGTCGTTACCCACAGCGAGATCTTTCACCGGCACGAGCTGTTGGCGGGCTTACACCGCACTTACACTGCTCGACTATTTATGTATGAGTTTAATAAGTTGTTGGTGTGTGGCTTTGGGCCGGAAAAATTTCGACATAATGAAGTTTATAATATCAGTAATGTTGGGCCAGAACACAAACGGACTTGAGAATTGTTTAAATGAATCGGTAATACACACGCAAATACGATATGCAGATATAAAATCAGACCCATAAAACTCCAACTAATCATGCTAAAATACGAGAAAGAAAACAATTAAATATAAAATCAAGAAACACAAAAATAAATTAAATTAATAACAAAGTGCAACAAGATCCGCACGAAATAAACATTGTTAAAAGAAAAATTGTCAAATTAAATTACAAAATAATAAAATTAAGAATAGAATATACTAGAAGATCACAAGGTCAAATTTTGTTTTACTAAATCAAATTTAACACGCAAGGTTAGGGTCGTACAATAGATATATATATACCGATTCATTTTCACATAATTTTAACCTTAACTCAGTTTTTTTGAAAAACTTGAATCGTTTTTAACTCTGAAAGAGCATTTCAACCAGTGGAAGCCAAAAATTTTAGAATGTGAGTGAGAGAATGTTCGAAAACTCTCTCCACGTCGCGTCCTTGCAACCTCGAATGAGCTCTGCTTGGGCGTCGGCGTGGGGAGAGAGTTATGATGTATTGTAAAGAAAAATTATGACACTATGATGTACTATGCAGCAGTAAAGGTATTTAAATAAAAATGAATCTTTTGCGTCGAAATTTGTCCGGCCCACTGCCGACACATCATGCAAGATATCAACTTATTACATCCTATCGAACTGTGTAAGTGTGTGTATAATCGCCAATAGTTCGTGCCCGTGAAGGCTACGGCGTGAGAACGCAGTAACTGGAACGTAAAATTATCATTCCGTATAGGGGAAATGGGTTGAGGGGGAAATAGTCTTTTGGCTGTTTCGTCATCACTCAGTTTTCCATAAACTCGACCTAAACTTCATTATGACGCAACGGCTTAAAATTCAAACACTGAGTAGTCCAGTGGACACTCATAAACTCTCAACATCGATATAATCTCGTCTTAAGGTCAATTTAAAGGGAAGGTGACTGGGAATTCGATGGCGAACTAAACTTGTTACTATGACTTCTAACTCATTAATTATAATTTATTAAATTCATAATGATCATGTATCATTTAACTTTAAAATGAGTTTTAATTCCGATGATAGTTACTGGCAGACTAAGGATAGGAGTTTTACTCAACAGGAAAATATTTTTTAACTTCTCCAAACTATCCAGAAGCCCAAAGGCAGAAAAAAGAAAATGAGTTGAGATTTTTAAATTTATGCATTATGCCAAAGCTAGACGAGCCTAAAGTCAAAATTAGGAACTGAGTAACTTCCCTGTCTGTTTAAATATGCGTTTCGCTTCCCAAACCCATCAATCATAATCTCTGTCAAACCCTCATGAAATAACAACTAATGTCTTTATCAATTCCCCACACATAAATCTAATTGAATTGGTCACGGAGCTTCAGTTAAAATACCCATATAAGTGGAAATCACGACTAGGTTGGAGAAATCATCCTCATGCCGACATTAAAATCAATCGTCTTAATAAGTCCTGACCCCGAATAGATTATGTTGTAAAGGCAAATAATTAATAAAATCATTAACATGTAACCTAATAGTGGAATAAAATCACTACTGAACAAAATAAATATATTATAAAACCGACAATAACACTAAAAGAACTGATTGATGATTCAACAAAAGATTGACCTTCCCACCACGAATACCCCGATGAGTTCTTCCAGAAATCCCTGTTCCTAAATATACCCACAACGATCATACTTGAATAATCCAGATCACGATCCCGATCCCTAACGCTTTCCACCTGAAATTAAAAGATTAATCAACGATAGTCAGCTAAAGGGAGAAAGGAGCGGGCCAAGCGTCGGGCCGCTAGAGTGTAATTAGTATCATTAAATACAGGTTTCCTTTTGTGTTTGTTTGTTTATTTCTTTTGTTCTGTTGATTGATCGAAACAATACAACGTTAGTACAAACGAGAATAAATAACGAGAGTCAAGTAATCGAATCGTAGACTGAGTAAGATCGAACAGAAAATGATGGGACCAGAATGAACAAAGCACACGCAGGCCTTCTAACGGTAGTGTGTTGGACCCAGCTTGAGGTCGGGCTAGAGTAGTTCCTCTGTGGCGCTCACCTTTGGCGACCTCAAAACCCATGGTTACATTACCAACGTTGCCTAGCAAAGGGTAACCACTGGGCGCAGTGAACGTTTACATCTGGGGTCGAGGTTATCGAAACCATAAACCCCACAGTAATATATATTTTTTCAATACCAATTTAATTTCCATTTATCATTGATGCTCATGTCACACACAATTACAATAACAGCAAGTCATTCTTGCTTACTTTCGATAAATTCGCGGCTTTGAATAGCATTAATAACGACGAGTGATTCGAGTTCTTTTAACGGTTTTAAGTTTCCAAAAACTTAGTGTTCAGAGTAAATCTGATTTTAAGTTTCAAAAACTGGTTAAATTTATGTGAAAATGAATCGGTATATATACCTATTCTGTGACCCTAACCTTACGTGTTAAATTTGATGTATTAAAACAAAATTTGACCTTGGGAATTTCTTTGTATTTTCTAACTTTAATTTCTTAATTTTTGATTTATTTTGATAATTTATTCTTTTAACAAATAATTGAATTATTTCTAATTCAAATTATTTTATTTTAGTTCTAATTTTCATGAACTCTTATTTCTTTAATTAAATTGTCAATTTTCGGTCAAATTTTCCGTGTTTTCATGTTATTTCTATGTTTGTTTTGTGCGGATCTTGTTGCATTCTGTTAATAGTTTCATTTATTTTTATGTCTTTAATTTTATATTTTAATTATTTCTTTCTCATATTTTGCATGGTTAATTGGTGTTTTAGGGTCTGATTTTAAATCTGCTTGCTGTGTTTGCGTGCTATTACCGATTCATTTAAACAAACTGTGTTTTGGCCCAACACTATTACCAAAAAACAGGGCATCCCAAACGAGAAAAACAATTATTTTAGTGAGACTCTTATGCGTCAGTTGGAAGAGTGGATACATTATTTCTGTGGAATGGAGGGAACAAGATTTTAATCTGGTATGTCAGTTCTCATATCCATGAAAAACCACGTATACAAATCTCAGGCTTATGGATGAACCAAGAGGTCAGACTAAGCCTAGACAATCTTTTTACCTCTAACAATTCGAGACTGTTTAATTAAGCAGATTTCGAACCCAAATAACCATTATTTGTGGATAAGATATAAATAAATTTATTTCATTATTGAGATTATTACAAATTTGTTGATATTAATTGGCTCTCGATCTGGCTGCTCGTGTACCCTCACAATTAATGATATCAAGTCTCAACAAAATAACTTTTACTTTTTATACAATATAATACACTTGATTCCTCAATTTAGGTAACAAGGGAAAGTAAATATACAACGAATTTAACCCTTAATCCACAATCCCTCCTTTAAAATAACGACACAATTTCTTTCACTACTGCTGGGGTATTACGAAAAAGCTTAATAAAATCAATAAAACACCAAAATGGTAAAAGTGCAACATTAATTAAAAAATTTACATAAATTCGAAAGTGGTATTGATCGTGGGAAATTGATGTGGTTGAACGCCAAATCAAAAGGCTAGTCCGGAAATAATAATAAAAGTTTAGTGAGGGGTCCCCAGGAAATAAAATAAGACAAAAACAAATTAATTTAAAAAAAATTAATTACTAATGGGAAGCCCAAGTCAATGAGAAACTCGAGAGATGAGAAAAAACAAAATGAAACTGAACAATATAAAAGGGTAAATTGGCCTAAACAATATTGAATGGATGCCACTGATCTATGGGGAAGTAATTATTTTTAATGAATAATTTAGTATGGCAGAAAATGTTGTTGACAATTGTCTGAAAACAGTCTGAGCAGGAGTATTAAAGGAAAATGGAAAAACACAAATAACCAGTGGTCGAAGCAAAAGAGTAATCTAGTCAGGTCAGTAAAAGAATCTAAACCCAATTAAAGTTAAAAGTTATCTATCAGAAGAGGTGATTATCCTTAAGGTAATCAAATTTATTTGGTGGTTGAAGAGTGCAAATAAATCACCAAATTGTAATTACAAAACATTGAAATAAATCGTATTGAGTTGTAATTGTGGTAAAGTGCAAATAAAATTATTCTGTGTTGGGTTTACTTATTTGATTCGAAAAGGAAACGAAGAGTCAGGGGGACCGACTTTCAATAAAAATAACCCAACGCTACGAAATAATCTTTTTTTTAATATCTCAAACCCATTTAGTTATTAAAATGTTGTTTGTTGCATTTGCCAAGAGAAAGTTAAAATTATTCACCCTGACGAAGAGTCGTTAAATATCGACATTTCACTAACGAATGAAATATAAATTATCCAAATTCGCTAAGTATTACTTTTAATCGATGTTTATATTATTGCCCAATAGTCATGGTAACCCTAACTATGAAAATAATTTCAAAAATTAAAAAAACTTGTAATAATAAAGATACATTTAAGAACTACTTTAGCAGTTTTTTAGAACACAATATACCCGTTTTAAAGCTGGTTCTTACGGAATAAAAAACTGGCAATAATCTCAAACATCATAACTCTAATAGTTACAATGAAAAATCAATATAAGTAAAGACGTGAGAAATTTACACGCCACCAAAAAAGCTTCAAAGATCAGTGGAAAATAAAAATTGGAATTTATTTAAAAATAACTAAAAAATTCGCTTACCAAAAAATTTCTAACTTCAGAAAAGCTCAACATTACATAATAAATAATCTAAATCAAAACTCATTTCTCGAACTCAAAATTCCACGAAGATAACAGATTAATACAACAACAGATTGATCAATGCAAATTTACCGCAAAGTTTAAACAAATCATGCACACAACATCAACATCGAATATTTATTGTAACACAAAATGAATATCACTCAAAGTGGTAATTTTTATTGTGGAATAGATATTATCGAAAATTAAGATTTAGGATAAAAAATCTCAATCTCAATGTTATTTAATGAGCCAATCGTCGTCTTGATTCGAACTTTCATTTGTAATATTTGGTACATTGATATTTCGTTTTGAAGATGGAGGAGGTGGCAATAATCCAATTGTGCCACCAACTGGCGATGATTTCGGAACAGTAGCCTTTGATTTGGTATCACCTGATTTTTTAGTAGCGAGATTTAATTTTATTGTTTCACCCTCTTTAAATCTTAAATCAAGCTTGGACGATTCCGCTAACGTGTCAATAGCATTATCCAAATTTTCATTTTTAAGTTGTCTAAAATAGTAAAATCTATGCTATATATTCTTTATAAAATTAACTTGAAATAATCCTGAATACAAACATTCATATCAAAAGAATCACTGCGGTCAGCAAAACCTATCCCAACAAATGCAGTTTTACCGTTATCATCTTTTAATCTGATTACAAAATATCTGCTGGAATCTAAAACGGATTCTATAGCTAAACCAGGATATGCATCTATAGGGCATTTTGCAAAAAGATCGCCAGTGTTCTTGTCTTCTAATTTAAGTAACAGATCATTATTGACATCTATAATTCGCATCCTGCCAGTCCAATCTGGATTATCAAGTTTCCAATCAGCTGCCCTGTAACCTCTATTGCATTGTCTAGGAGGTATACGAAAAACAAAAACCTCATTTTTAACTAATAAAACTCTCTCAAAATTATTCATATTATACTATCTAAAACTTCAAAATACAATTTAAATATTAAATTTTAAAATTCAATGTAAATATATAATTATGTTGATGTAGACAAAGTTAACTTCAAATTTCAAATTTAAGAAAATAACGTAATTTTGATTTTTTTCTACTAAAAACTGTTTACTTTTTTTCTCCTTTTTCTTCACATAGAAATTATTATTCTAGTTAAATTATTTATTTTTTATTATCATATGCAAAGTATAAGTACAAGTAATGTCAACCTCTTTTAGTTCGTTATCTTTCCAAGCATAATTCACATAATAATAAAATCTTATTTAATTAATTCAAATTAAAAATAATAAATATTTTTGGTTAATTTTTTTTAATTATCAGTTATTGTCGTGTGATACTAATTAAATCATATGGTGGAATTATGGCGCCTGATTTTGGTTTGATAAACTCTCAACCCAGACATGCAATTGTTGTTTTTCTCTACTGCCACCCATTACAAGGTAACGTAAGTCCTGTGACAGCAGGTTGGACGTCCAAGACATACATTGGGTACTGAAAGATGCTTGTTAGAAGGCCTTTGATTAATTTCTTCTACTTTGGATTTTATTGAAATCAAACATAGAAGTGTGTCGCACTTAGCATCCCATGCACACAATCCATTACTTCATACTATTTTCCCCATAAATGTGGTCATCCCAAGTTCATGCCAGCGAATCTTTCAATTGTTGCGCTTGGTGGTTGTTGTTCTTTGACCTAGACAACCCAGGCATACAAAATCTATGTCTTACACACTCGTTACCCGTTGCAAAGCAAAGTTGGTAGTGCAACAAGAGGTTGTGAGTCCGCCAGAAAATGAGCTTTTCTAAAGATGCTACTGAGACTGGGACTCACCGCGCGTCAAGCGAGCTGCCGATAGAAGGCTTTTGCCCATCTTTTCTTCATCCCTGATTTACTTGTCATTCGCGTTTGGTTCAGCTAATTTCCATCAATCTTATTCAATTAATTTAATTTATCATCAAAAAAAGAAAGAATGAATTTCAGAATAAAAATTATATTTTTGTTTGCTACAAGATATTATCGATTCGATTCTCTATCTCTTTGTTTATCAGCGATAACAAAAGTCAGACTCTTTCGGCCTTCACAGGCTTGTGTCGTCTGTTTGATTTCATTCGCAGTGCTGGGTACTGATAGGGAGGAACTTTGCATAAGTGTCAAGGGAATGGCTACAAATCCCATACAGTACGCGCACAAAAATTATTACCACTAGGCACCCGTCAAAAAATGACGTTAGAACTGTGTACTGGTGGGTGGAAGGTTAACAAAAGGTGAGGTTCTCTACAAGAACTGCTAATGCCTTAACCTTCCGTGGGTTCACTGACTACCATAGAAGGTTTATTGTCCAACTCATTAATCCCCTTCTAACTATCCCTTCTGTTATCTTGAAACAATGTGAATTTAGTTAGGAAATTTTTTTTAATTCAAAAAATTTATTAATAAACTAAAACTACAAATCGTAACTACAAATGATCACAAGTGCATATGTTAGCCAATTCGTAGTACAATAATGTTAATTAAAATCAAAAATGTGTGTAAATTGCCCAAACAGACAGGCTTCCTTTAATTTACGGTTGCGAGCCCTTTCAAGTTTGCCCGGTCGCGGTTTCGATGGCGGCGGACGTTTGCGGGCCGTCGCGGCCATTGTATTAGTCGGCTCCGGAGGAGTTGCGGAGGTGGAGGCCTTTGCCTCGATCATGATAGTATCATTGGCCGGGAACAATTCTGTTTCGGCATAAGTGGGCACCGGGGCGAGATCCGTGTGGACCTGCAACTTTGTTTCCAAGGTCACTATGGTGTAGGCCTGCTGACGTATCTTTACTTTAGGTGACCTGGAAAAGGTGAGTTCTTCTTCGTATAACTGTTTTAATTGTGCTATTTGTTGATGTAGCTTTTTCGCCTCGTCAAATCGGATCCAGGTCTCCTTCGTGCTCTACAACGCCGCACGAGGGACTCCGCGCGTTGTGATTGGTTCATCGCTTCCTCATGATATTTGGTGACGTCCTTTCGGAATTTTCCGAAGTCCTGTTTGTGGTCTTGCACTAAATAAGAGGATATGATTTTAATTACAAGTTGGGTAATTACGTGAGAAACGATAATATTAAAATCAATGGTTACACATTAGTACTGATTATTACCTCTGGGTTTAACGCGTTACGGTTCCATCTAGCTTTCACTATTAGTCTTTAATATTTTTGTTTGTAGCTGTCAATCAATTTACGTGGGTGTAATCCTATTCATTGGGGTTATTTTTCATGTTAATGTTTTGGGTCATAACGAGCTCGTGGGATAGTACGTGACAATGATGGCAAATTAAGTCGCATCTATGGGATCAGCAAGGTACATAGATAATATCAGTAGATCAAAACCAACGTCCATAATTTCCAGTAGTAATCAACAATCATTAACTACAATATTAATAAAAATCACCGTGGCAATTGAAGCAAATATCAAGATAACCTAGGGTGTGTAAAATAAAAATCGTTCAAGTAATAATAATGTGGGGTCTATGTTTTGTGTAAACTTAACCCCTAATAGAACTTTTCTTTGCCCCCAATAGTCTTCTCGCGTAACTTCTGGTCGTGTAATTCATAGGATACTTTATATCGGGGGGCGTATCCGTCCGTACTGGGAATTATGCCCGCCAAGATATCAGCATTTATCTCCATTTGCCGAGCGGTTTCCCTCTGATGCTCCTCAAGGCGAGCCAACAGGTATTCAGCCTGCCCACGGATTTCCAGTGCCGATTTACGGCCGGGTTCCCTCATTATCGCTATGAAAGAAAGTTCGACTTCTCCAGAATCTCTTTGAACGCCTAACTTGGTTTCTCTTACCGGGGAGATTGAAAACCCCGCGTCCCACATCGCCTGCCTACATCTGGCAGCCGAATGTGCGGGGAATCACACGATAATTCATGACACGTCGATCCGCGAGTTATCTAGAAAATTCAGATGGTCAATTTATTCATTAGCAACTTCGTTTTAATAAGCTTATCGCCCATGGCTCGTCAGGACAATTGGGTAAGCATTTTTTTTGATGGGGAAAATAATGTTGGAATTCGACTAACTCGCCCTGGTGAATTTTTTATTTTATAATATGGTTTATTTTGTCTAAATCGTCCTTTCAGTTGCTCGATTTAGTAATTTACTTCATCCTAATCTCGTAATTTAGTTCATTCTTAATCTCGTAATTTAATGTTTCTTATTTTCGTAATTTGACATTTTCCTTAAAATGCGAGGTTCAATTTATTCTTATATTTCAGCAGGAAAATTATTGAATGTTGAAGCACAACTTGTGTTCGTTGACCTTGTCCCGGGGATGTTTAAATTTAGGGTTGTGAGTTACCCTATTCGATCTCCGCGTATTGACAATTAAAATTGTTAATGAGTACCCAGTTTCAACGTAGTGATTATTAATCTTTTCAATGTGGATTGTGTCATTCATAGGCATCATTGTAGTTGTTCAATCGATTAGGTCCACTGCATTTTAATTCAAGGGTGCGATGGATTCATTCGCTTTTGTATGTTATATTTATTCTATTTTGATTCGCGAGAATGAGAACATCATTGGTGATAAATACATCTGCTTTTATGCTGTAACCTTTTAAAATTTCATGGCCCCATCGGTTTTGCTCATTGGCGACATCATCAGAAATTAGAGAAAATCGAGGGAAATGAAGCATTGTATTTACGAGCAAAACATGACATATGACACATTTATCATCTGCGTTCATTATGGTTGAGTTTGAGGTGACCATAGTGTGGACAAAAATAGGAGATTTAAGCCTGGGATCTATGTCATTGAGTGGTCTAGATCTCAAAATTTGTGGTAATAAAGGTAATAAAAATGAAAGATGAACTTACCCTTTTGAGGTATGGATTTTTCTTTCATTACTATTCCATTGTTGTTGGCCTTTTGAAAACTGCTCGTTGCTTCGTTCGTTGAGTATCTAGAATTGAATGGCATGTTTTACTGAAACAGAAATGACAGTGGTAAATTGGTCTTCTAATTATTTAGGTGTGCTGGTGTAATGTCGCGTCGTGTGGTGGGTAGTATGTTGAATTGGATTTTCTCGATTTCATTGTTGTCCGGTATGGAATTTACTTAGACGCGCTTGCCGATCGATGTTGATTTCTTCCATTTAATTTTTTTTCTTGTACAGGCGAGTTGACATTTACCATTGGTGATTTGATTGTATGCCAGCATTTCATTCAAAGGTCAGCTAAAGTTTATTCAATGAGTGGATTGGTGGTGTTATTTATTAATTTAATTATTAAGACTTAATTTCCCAAATTTTGTTAAGTTAATTTAAAGGTATTCCTTTTGTAATCTAATTTTTTGGGTCGATTTAGTTATTTTTAATTTCTTAGGCTCACTATCTCCGATTTTCCTATGTGCTTATAGATAGAGTGGTCTTCCCTTTACCACTGCGAACAATGGATTGTCACTTCTATTCCGGATTACGCCTTGGTTAGCAAAGCTGGTAAGTATTTTATTTGATTACACGTCATGACTCAACTGCCCATTAGATATCTATTCCCGCAACTGGACGCGGTTACGTTCGCCTCTTCCTCATCGTCCTCTCAAACCGCACGACGTTGGTCACCTCCCTATGAGGCGAATTCCGATTCCAATTTTTCGTGATGTTATTTTCCAAGGCTGGGAACATTTATTATTATGATCTATCTGCCGACAGAAATTTATGGGTTTTTGTTCGTTGTACTTAATTCAATTTAATCTTTTAATTATTGTGTTTGATATCTATTGGATCGTCCTAGCTGGTAGCAATCCTTATCGTGTGTAGTATGTACCTCGCCCATTTCTATTAAAAGTGTTTCTAAGGGTCGGTTGAGAATGGTTTCAGTCCGAGAATTTTGATGAATTTATTCACTACCTGTATGGTTTTAACTCATCCCCTTTTAATTACACTTCCCATTGTAACCATTAACCTAATAGATGTCAGTAATTATTTATTAAAATTTGATTACAACAAGAAGTAATACATGCCGACCTGCTATTCGTCACAGAGATTATGTACATTAATGCTAGATTATGGGGTTTGCTTTTTAGGTTTTGTAATTATCATGACCATAAAATATGCATAGTAGTTTCAATGTTTTAAATTGGGGTTCGTATTTCCGTGGATCTCTTTATCATTCAGATATATATGTCGGTTTCAGTTGGTATATGGATTTTTAGATCATTTATGGCAGGTTAACATTATGGTAAGGGGGTACATTTTTATTTATGGGAGGTATCGATTATATATTCACTACAATACGAATTAGCATTTTAATTAGTAGGTTTTATCGATTTGAATACTTATTATAGCGCTGATAGATCGTTCACATGACGTTTAAAAATTTCGATTACGATTATTTATTAGATAAAGTTTGCATAGATACGTTTTACGGCATTTTCTCCCGTCACCTTCCCTTATTTGACCTTAGGAATTAATTGTGTGGGTATTAAGAGATTATGAGTGCCCACTGGATTACTCAGTGTTTTGATTTTAAGCCAATTTGTATCATTATCAGTTAGGTCGAGTTTTCGGGATAGGTGATAATAAAATAGCCAAAAGACTATTCCCTCTTCAACCCATCTTCCCTTATAAAAGTTAATATTGACGTTTCAGCTCCTGCGTTTTCACGCCGTAGCCTTCAAAATCTGTGTGTTATGTTTGCGTGCTGCTTCTAATTCATTTAAACAAAACTTAGTGCTATCCCAACATTATTATTACAGTCGTCTGTTACTGTTATCATTATTATTATTATTATTATTATTATTATTATTATTATTATTATTATTAAAAATTATTACTAGCATTATTAAAATCATTACTAATATTACTATTATTATTGCTATTTTAAAGGTTACATTAAATTTAAATGAAAAATGTTAAAGAACAATAAAATCATCCGCATAAAATTTATTCGGAAAAAATTAAAATATTTTTGAGACATAAAATTTCCAGTTTTACGAGAATTTATTTGAGGCTGGATCTTATTCTACAATGGAAAACTAAAATAAATTGAATTAAATGAACAAATAAACCTGGTGGGTAATGTATGTGCTGCGGAGATCGTCCAGATCGGTCTGTTTTCTCAGAAAAATCAAAAATACAAAAAACATTTTGATAAAAAGTAGCTAAAAATAAATACTTACTCTTATTATAGAAATTGAGAATCCTATAATAAGTTGCCATGGCAATAAATGGCAAGCGAAATAAATTAAATTTAGGTTATTCTTAAATTAATAATAAGCGATATCGAATATATTATAATATCTCCTAAACTCTTGATTTTTAAGGGTTATGGTGAAAATCCGTAGTGTAAAATAAGAAATTCATATATATACTAGTGTTAATTATATTAATTGAATAAAAATTTTTATGCTTCGCTATATAGTTAATAAAATTTAATTAATCCTATTGTGGGGTTAGTGGTGTGGATGACCTTCACCCCAATCATATAAAATAGTTTTTTGCTCCCGCCAATGGTTACCCGTTGCTAGGCAACGTTGGTAATGTAACCACTGGTCACAGGACGTCCAAAGGTGAGTTCCGATATCAGAACTGCTAAGGGTTAGTCCTATGTCGGGTTCAGCGGACTGCCGTTAGAAGGCCTATGTCCGTCTTCTATTTCAGGTCCCTTTATCACTTTCTATTTAATGCTTTCGTTCCTATATTTATTTACAGATAATAACATAATAAACGGAACAATTTTATTTAATGACAAACAAATTAAATTATCATCAGACATTGAGTTTCTCATCTTATTTGGCTACTCCTTGGGCACGTCTTCGCAACCGCTCGGTTCGACCGGGTCGAGCGTGTGATCTGGGCTTCTTGTTAGCTGATTGGGCTCTTTCTTGGTCGCGATAGGCTAATTGTGCCGGAGCGAATACCAGAGGGTAAGTCACTGCACTTCCCTCCTGGCACGCCGACAAGGCGACCTCCAGTCCTTTGATTTGTGTTCGCTGCGCCTGGTTTAACACTCTTTCCTCTTTCCAGCCCTGTTGTGCGGCAGTGAGGCGCTGGTATAATGATTTCATTTTCTCGGGTTCGGCCCAAGTGGCTTTCAGCTGTTGCATCTCTCGACTCTGTTGTAGAAGTTGTCGGTGCAGGTGCTGATTTTCTCGTCTGAGTTCTTTCAGCTCTTGGTGCAATATTTTCGTGGCTTTCATTTCTAAAATTACAATATTTAAATGATTAGTCGTTTACAATATTGATTCAACTCTATTGATCCTCTCTCTTAATTAATTTTACAATGTAGTGTCGGTGGCGTCTCATGCGTTTTAGTTGATTGGTGATAATACTCTGGGTGGTCCAAGTTTAATAACAAAAACGTTCTATCTTTTCCTATCATTTATCATCTATAAAACGTGTGGAAACTTATTGCCAAAAAAGGTAGAAAATTTACATTACTTTAATTACACTAATTGTCAAAGTAGTTATTTTATAAAACTGAAAATTGAGTAACCCGTGAGACATAAAACATTTATTGTCAAAAACAAAAACATATCGATTTAATTCATTCACGACCATTAAAACGTTCACTCCTTCGATTGTTGTGCTTGGAATTCCATTGAGGATGCCTGCTCGCATAGGTATGATCGCCGGTTTGACGAGATCCGAGTCGATTTCGAAGAGTTGATTGCACGAGGTTCTCCGGTATCACCATTTTTGTCGGTGCTGTCATCTGCGTCAGCCTCGGGTCGTCTAATTCGAAGGACACTCCATATTCTGGCGGGAATCCATCGGTGCTCGGGATAGCACCACTTGCGATATCTCTGTTCACTTGCGCTAGTCGCTGTCGGGCCAACATCGCTTTCCGGTGGTACTTTCTTTCGAGTTCTTCCATCTTCATGGCTGCGTATTCGGCTCGCTGGCGGGCTTCTCGTGCTGGATTGTGGCCCGGCTCGCGCTTAATCGCGATACTTGGCAACTCGATCTCTTCAGCTTGATATTCTGATCTTCTTGGCCAACTGGAGTCTCCGTAAGTGGATAACAGATATCCGTTATCCCACAGAATTTGTCGGTATCGAGCGGCAGAAGCGCTCGGGATCTGTAGAGTCACTCGAGAATTGCCACTCCAATTGCCCTGCGGGTCTCTGCGATCTAAACGTGAAAATAATTAATTACCCATCATTCTTATCGATGCGCCTGCGTGTGTAAAACATGGACGTTAGTGATTTATGCTATTTCTTATCAAGTGTTAATAGGGTGAATTTTTGTTATAATAAAATTTGAAACGTAACGTGCGAAATTACCTAATTTTTTCTCTTCACTAGGCATCTGAGTATCATTTCTTGAGATCCGGTCTCGTAAAGAGTCTCGAGCTCGAACACGTCCACTATCGGTGCTAGTTGTTTGGTGATTCATTTACGCGGTATGGAATGTGAGTTTTTACTGTGTTCTTTTATATTCGTGAATTATTTGCGAGGGCGTGGAGGGGTGAATGAACTGTCGTTAATTTATTCGTTTTCGTGGTGGATGGTTAATATAATTATTTTAGTCATTGATTGTTTATTATTTGATACCGATCATTATTTATTTTGTTCAGTTCGGCGGTAAAAGTTCATTTTCTATTGATCGCTTCACCTTCCTTTGTTATGATAAGTTGATATGATCATCGTCATCGACTTGTCATTCGTGTCAGATTTTTGGTGATTTATTCCGCGGTAATCTCGGACTATGACCTATTCGTAGTTTATTTAGCGTATGAACAAACAATTTGATCTGTATTGGGTCTATGTATCAATATGCATTTAATCACAAATTTCACTTGTCGATTGGAATTTTTGATGCTCATTATCCGAATTGCTGTTCTCATTCGACGACGGTGTATCCAAGAAAACACTCCACTACAAGTCGCTCCGGATTATCGTCATTGCTGAAAGAAGATTTAATTGTACATGCTGGTTAGGGAGAAACTGCTGGGTGGAATACGGGGTGACAGCTATTCAGCGAAGAGGATACCACGGTTGGGAAAGGGTCTAAATCTTCATTTGGATTTTTAGTTGGGTCGTGTTATTGCACTATGGTTTGTTCTCTTGGTTGGCACTTCTGATTTTATCGCTTTCATTAATTTCAGGGTGTTCCTAATTTTATTCGATTTCAAAGATTCAATATCATTCGTGGCAAGTCTGTGGTATTCGAATCCCTTCACGAAAGCTGAGTTCTTATGTTTACATCTGCGAATCATTTGTGATATTTTGTTATCTCGTTCTATTATCATTGTGTACAATTATTAATTGATTTATTCGTGTGCGGTTAATATGGTTATTTTGGTCGTTTTTTTATCAGTTATTCGTGACCTAATAAATTTTATTATTCTTGGATTTATGAATCGTGTATTTATCTTTCAATGATTTAAATCTAATCATTAAGTAGGTTTACAGTTTATTAATGCCTTAATGCATTAAGTATTATTACTTTTATGAAATTTTTGCGGATCTATATCTTGTCGTAATTTTCTCGAAATCAGTTGTCTACTCTGTCGTTTGCTGTTTCGTTTCTTTACTCCATTTTCTCTGGCTTCTTGCTCATAAGTCATTTATTAATTTAGATTAGATCCGAGGATACTTTAAATCATTAATACTTATTAAATTTTTCTTGATTTTTATTACGTGAGTATTTAATTTTGGATCATTTATTTAATTAATTACTATCCCTGATTACGTTGCAAAAGTCTTCTCGTTATGGTATGTTCTGGTCGCAAATTTAGTCATGATTTCATTATTTTAATTTGAATAATTTATTTACGTCACATCTAGTTTAATATTAGGGATTCAATTACTTTACATTAATTTAGTTTAATTTCCATTTAGTTATTAAATTTATCTGCATCGCATCGGTCTCAAGTCCCCACTACCCGAGCCTTAATTTTAGTCCTAAAGTTCTTGTGTTCATATTAGATTTTACGAGTGCCCACTGGACTACTCGGTGTTATCATTTTAGCCGATGTGTAATTAAATATTTAGGTCGATTTTATGGGAGATGGGTGAAAGAGATCTAGCCAAAAGTCTAGCTCTCAATCTTCCCACTGCCCTTATACGGTAGAATATTTACGTTCGAGATCCGTCGTTACGCACGACAGAGCTCTCACGGGCACACACTGTAGGCGGAGAAACCGCACTTACACAGTGTGACTAGTTATGTTATGATTTTTCTTTCTTGTGTGATGTGTGGCTGTGGGCCAGAAAAATTTCGACTCATAAAGCTGAAGATTCATTTTTCATAAATACATATATTTGTTGAAACAATTTCATCATAGCTCATTCATAGTTCATACATATCAACATACGACAAGAGGTTCCCACACATACGATCAAGTAGAGCTTACATTAAGATACTTGATTCGCAGAATGAAAACGGTTATCGAGAGTTGTTCCTTTGAATTGGTCTGACAAAAGTAATTTGTTCACTGAGTGAAAAGTAATTTTTTCATTAAAACTTTGTGAAAATGGATTGGTATTTATACCTGTTCTGTGACCCTAACCTTGCGTGTTATTTTTTATGCGTTAAAACAAAATTTGACCTTGCAATTATGTGTCTAATTAATTTCTAATTTATTATTATTTTTTGATTTCTTTTACAATTTACTCATTTATTTTTAATTTCAATCATTTCTGATTAAAATTATTTTATTTTTGTTCACTTTATTCATGAACTCTTTTAATTTTTCGTAACTTGTCACTTTTTCGGTCAAATCTTTTGTTATCATGTTATTTCTATGTCCATTCGTGCGTATCTTGGTGCGTTTGTTAATATTTTAATTTAATTTTATGTTTTCTATTTTATATGTTAAATTATGTGTTTTTCTCGCATTTTTAGGTGTTTATTAGATGTTTAAGGGTCCGATTTTGAAATGTGCGTGTTGTATTTGCGTGCTGTTTCCAATCCATTTAAACAAAAGCTTGTACTGGCCCAACATAAAACACTCGGGGGCCCATAAAATTGCGTCCCGCAATGTCATAAGTATAAGTCCTACTTTTATACATTCAATTGGGTCTACGAGCTGTCTGGTCGTGACCTCAATACCCACATACATAAAAAGTTTCTACGGTATGCATAATTTTCAAGATACAGATGGACTTATAGTCCGACTACTATATATAAAAATCAAATTGAAGTCAAATCAGTTTCAGTTTTTTAGTTACGTTAATACACAATTATTCTGTGATTATCAAATTTAGTCTCAAATGAATCACGATTGTCTTTGATGATGGCGTTGGTTTCTGCTTCTAAGTGATATTCTTCTCTTGTTGGCTTGGATTGGCTTGGCTTATTTATCGATATATACGAGAGTCTTTCTATTTCTTGGCTTCTTTTGGGATTACGAATTTGACTGGTTAATTCTTGGGTTTTCTGAGTTGAGGTGTTCTGTCTTGGTTGATTGATTATTCTCAGGCAGGTTATAAGACAACATATCAATGACATAATGTTTAGGATTAGACTGATCATTACGATTTGAATTTGTGGTGTCGTTGGGTTTGCTTCGTATACTTGTTGGGATTTATTTGGTGGCTGTCTTTTGATTGAACGGACATCTCTTAGGATTTCTTGCATTTGCTTATATTCTGGATTCGTTTCAGTGATCTTTTGGATTTTTCTGATGATAGTATCTAGGATTTTCCTCATATTCAGGTTTTCTTGTTCTATTTCAGATCTCTCGTTCTTTTTATCTAATAAGGTTTGTATCATTTGTCTCATACTTTGTCTCCATTTGTCGTTGGCATCTTTGCTTTCTTTTATTGGGCATTGATCACATTGTAGGGTTAATTGTTTGCATTCTTCGCTCTTTGGGTTTTCACATATTTCCTTGTAGCTTGCACACGTACTATCTTCTTTTCGGAATGGGTGAGATTTTCCGCATATATCTAAGGGGTTTTCGGTTACACATAACTTTATTGTTACCATCATCATCATATACAGTTTCTTTAGATTTGCTTCAGTTCTCATTCTATTATATATTGGTTACTGGAAGATTATTTACATGTTTTGTCTATATACAGTAGATTTGCGCTTTATTTAGGATCTCGTTATTCTCCCTGCTCACCCGGTGGTGAGTGCATTATACATTCCTCTTTCGCCCTTGCTTCGGAGAATCTCATTATCAATATTTGTGTCTTTACTAATCGTTCTGTCAGTTTTGGAAGCTCTTCTAGTTGCTCTTTGTTTTTATTGAGTATCTTTCGTTGGTGGTTTAGTTGAACTCTTAGGTTTCTCTCAGTCTTCTGTTTTCTCTCGAGTTTATATTTGTAGCTCATTTTACCGGTTTTCTGTTTCTTTGTTTTCCGTTTTTGTTTCTGTAGCTTTCTTTTTAACATTTCGGTTTCCTCTTGGGCTTGTTGGTGATTCTGTTTGATTTCCCTTGCTTTGTTGCAGGTTTCTTCCAACTGGATTAGGTATTGTTGTTCGCTTTTTCTACTTTTTCTCAATCTTTCCGCTTCCGTTTTCCAATAGTCTTCCAGGATTACTTGGGTTTTTATTCTCGCTAACTCTCGCTTTAGGTATTCATTTTCTTTCCTTTTCTCGTTTACGTTTCTCCTTTCATTTGTTAGTTCTCGTTTTACGGTATTCACTGTTTGTCTTGCCTGGATCAGGTGTTGTCTCAACTTCTCCGCTACTCTTTCTCGTTCATCTACTGTTTCTCTCCACTCTTTTCTTTCCTTTCTCCACTTTTTACTGTAATATTCTAGTGGGTCTTGTTCGATTGGCTGTACAATTTGGATAGGGATTGGTTGGTATTTATCATAATCGTTAATATTGCCTTCTTGATTCATTTGAATTTCTGCTTCGTTTGACTTCATACTAAAGATACATTAATTTAACTTTTATACGATTTTGTTTTTATTATTTTTATTTTTTTATCTTTATACACTTTTTACAGCTTCCTTTTTCTCCTTTATACGTCTGTTTCTTCCGTTTCGCCAAATCCCTCATCTGGTTCGGTGGGGACTTGGGTTAGCATTTCCGTTGGGTATAATGGCATCAGTAAAATTGGTGGTCTGTTTTGCAACGTGACTACTTCTTCTCGCAGCGCGTTTGTGATTTGTATTTCCTCATCTAACAAATAGGTGAGGTAATCTACATTTTCCGTTAGTTCCTCTACTCGCACTTCTAGATGGTGCGTATTCTCTAATGCTTTTAGTTTCTCGATTTCTTTCTTTAGATTTTGTTCGTTTTCCTCGTAGCTTTTCTTTATTATCTCGATCTCTGTTTCTACTCGTCCTCTCAATTGTTCGTTTATCTCGAGCTGGTGTCGTAATTGGATTTCCTTGTATACTACTACGCCTCGATGTCCATTTACATCTTGTTGGGCCTCGGTTAGTTTATTGCATAGTTGTTGATTTTTTTGCTTTTCGTCTGTTAGTTGATTTTTTATTTCTATTAATTTCCTGTTTGTTTCTTTAATCTCTCTCTCGTAATCTCTTTCGATCTTTCTGAACCTTCTCATTGAACCTTCTCTATACCGTTCTCGAATTTTCATTGTTCGGATCTGCTCCTCATTTTCTTTAATCGTTTGTTTTTGTTCTTCTATCTGTTCCCATAGTTCCCAATCCTCATTGTTCAATAATTTCTTGGGTAGTAATCTCATTTCTCTTTTGATTTCCTCGCATTGTTCTTTCCACTTCTTAGCTTCGTATTTGATCCATTTTTCTTTGGCTTCTGTTTTTATCTGTTGCTCTTGTCTCTGTTTGAGAGTTCTCTCTTGGTCTACTAACATCTCCTTCATTCTGGTTTGTTGCCATACTATTTCGTGATCTTGTTTCTGTATATGTTCCCATTGTTTTGAGTTTTCAATCTTTAACAGTCGGTATTTTTCTCTCCATCTTTTTGCTTGTTCTGTTAGCTGGATTATCATTCTTTCTTGTCTATCGTCTTTTGGTTCTCTTATCTTTCTTGATGGTTTCGGTCCTTGGTTTCTTAGTTTATTGACTTCTACCTTTGCTTTTTCCCACTTTTCCTGGTAGGTTCTTGTTCGATCTTTCTCTTCATCTATTTGTTGCGCGTAGTGTCTTGCGTGAGATTCCCATCTATTTCTTGATCGTTCTTTGTCCTCATGCCATTTGGTTTTCCAATATAGCGCTTGCCTTTTTGCCCATTCCTTGGCTTGTTCCATGCTCGTTCTCTTTGTTCTTTCCACCAAATATTTGGTTCGTATTTGTTCCAATTCCTCTTGGGTTTGGTTTAAGATTTTACAAATTTCCTCTCCTTCTGTTTGCATTTCTGCTTCTTTATCTTTTATTATTTCTTGGAGTTTCTCTATTTCGTTTTGTTGGTCTTGTTTGTCTTGTTCTAGTGCTTGAATTTCTTTTCTTTGATTCGTGATTCTCGTCTGATTCTGAATAAATTCCTTCATCAGTTCTTCTTCTCGTTCTTTATAAGGTTTCTCTTTCCCTTGTGGGTACACTATTCGCTGTTCCATCTGGTTTTCCCACTTTTCTCTCATCATTTTTGTTTTAATTGTTTCTTTCATTAATTCTTCGTCTACTTCTAATAACATCTTTTTTAATTGCATCGTCTTTCGTTGCCATTGTTCGGCTTCTTCCTTTGCCTCTTTTAGCTGATTCTGTAGATTATCTGAAGTTGTTCTGGATTTTCCTTTTTCTGATTCGGTTTCGTTATTTGTTTGCGGTAATATCTCGTTCTGATTCATTGTTGGTTCTAAATATTAACGTTGATTACTTCTTTTCTTTTATACATATCTTTAGGTTTTTCGTTAATTTTTGGTACACTGGTTTTATCTACTGCTACTTTTATTTACATTTTATAACTCCTTTTCTATTTACACGTTTTATACATTGTCTTGTTTCTCTTTACTGATCAGCAAACCGGAATCCCTTGATCCGTCTGCTGATTGGCTTTCTACACACTGGGCATATGTTTACTCTGGATCCACATGCTTCGCAATTAACCATATGTCCACAGGGTGTATATACTATCTCGACGTGTTTCTGCCAACACGTTACACATTGGTGTTGATCTAATATAGCTTCCTTTATTATTGATTTTTCGAGGTTTTCTTTTGGTTTTTCTTGATATCGTTTGATAGCTCTGATTATTGCCTGTGTCGAGTCATACCATTCTAGATTGGTAGTTAATCTTTCGCCGATTATTTTTCTCATTGTTTTTGTGTTCACTCCTGATAATAGCATTAATGTTCTGGTTTTCGGTTGATCTAGTATATCTTCTATTTGCTGGTCCGCGATTGATACTTCTACGCCTTTTGATTCTTTCTCTTCTTTATATATGCATTTTCCTTTGTGTTTCAATTTTCTAACGTTTTGGTCTGGCATTGGTTGTTGATTCTTACATCCTTCGCACATTATTCCTCGTGCCATTTGACAATATCCTTGGCTGGCAAATTCTGCTGCTCTTGGGTTACCTTTGAAGGTTTTTATCCTTTCTTCGAATGTTCTCTTTATAGTTTCTCCTCCACCTGCTAGTTCGGTTGGGTCCTCAAAATTTCTGATTATCGTTATTTTCTTTTTTCCTCCTTTTTCATCTTTATCTATTTCCAATCTTTGGATTCCGTTGAGTCTGTCTGTTGGTTGGTTTCCTACGTTCATGTTTAGTATGAATGGACATCTTGGGAATTTCTCTCGATGTTCATGTTTTGCCGTCTCTCCTTTTCCCCATTGTGCGAGCTGTCCTCTGCAAAAGATGCAAGTAACCTCATCTGGATATTTTGATGTTCCTGTGAAATAAAATCCTTGTGCGGCCATTTCTCTGTTTTGTTGATCGGTGAATACTTTATTATCTTTGAATGTTGAGTATCTCTGTTCCTCATTTTTCAACTTTTCGTTTCTTACTGTCATTACCGAATATATTTTCTTCATGAGTTGTTGAGGTATTCCTTCTACATTGTAGTCTGCGTAATGTGCCACTGCTGCAGTTAGTATATTGGTTCTCTCCTCTTCTTCTGGTTTTCTCCGTAGTTTTGACCAAAGTGATTCTGATCCATCTCTTATCTCTACCATTTTCTGTTCACTGTTTCCACTTGTCATCTAGTTATAAACGTCGTTATTATTTTTGAATTTTTAGTTTTTCTGATTTTTTCTGATTATTCATATTTTTATCTGGTTTTATTAACTTTTTATTTACATTTTATTTACATTTTCTTTCCCTCTTTTACAACGTCTTATCCGGCTTTTCTACTTCCAATTTTATATATAAACTGTCCTCTCGTATGAATCCTTCTCCTCTTAATCGCTGTTGTGAGTAGAAGAATGGCGTGCCTACTGCCGTATTCCAGGCAGTTGTTGGTCTTCCCATTTGCGGTTCGTTTCCTGCTCTGATTGGATTGCGATGTTCCTCTCGTCCTATCATTGTTAATATCATATACTGCTTGAAGGGCCATGTTAATAGTTCGTCATATTCTCCTCTTCCTACTCTAACGAAAACACTGATGTGGGTGCCTGTTGCATTTCCATCCCCATTTGGATATAGTCTAATACCTAATTTGTATCCATTCTTCCAACTATACATCGGTGGACTATCTAGGATTCTCTGTGTTCCATCATTTGCTCTTTGTAATTTCTCCGTGAATCCTGTTATTCTCCATATAAAGGGTGTTGTCGGTAATTTTCTGGCTACTGGGCTGGTTGTTTCGAGTCCTTGTATACTGCTGATTATCTGTTGGATTCTTTCCTCCATTTCTGCCATTTTCTTAGGTGTAGATTCTTTAGTTTTTTCGAAGTTCTGTCTGGACTCTAGTATTTCTCTTATCAAGGCTTTTTGTGAATCTATTCCGTCCGTAGGTTTTGTACTTCCCATGCGATCGTTCCTATCGTTCTCGTTATGATCTCCATATGTTCGATACTGTTGTCCGCCATATGTTTCTGCATTTCTGCGATTGGTAGTTGTGTTTGGCAGTTGAATAGTTCTAATGGACATTTTATTGGCCTGTTGGTACATTCGTTCCAATGTGCTTTCAGTTTAACTTTGTCTTTCTTATTACAGTCGTTAGTACATATCCCTTCGTATGCTTCGCATATTCGTTCTTCTTTTGGGTTTCGATGTTCCTGTTCTATTATTATTCATTTGTCGGTAGTTCCACAGAATTCGCATTTTTCGTCTCTCATAATGCACGATTTCTCATGTTCCTCTCCATTCTTTCTTATTATCTTGTCTTGACATTTCCCGCATGGTATTTCGTCGTATTCGCACTCCTTTATATGATTTTCTATTTCCCTCATGAATCCTTTCCATTCACATTCTTTTAGTTTGCATTGAACTTTCAGGCTGGTTATCTCCTTGTTTGTGGCTTTATCTAGTATTGTAGGATCGTCTTCTCCTTCGAATGTTTCGTCGCATCCGGGGCATTTTATTATTTTTGTTTCTATTAGCTCTATTGTGCAATCTGTGCATATTCTACATCCGCATCTCGTCTGTCTTGCTCCGATCAATAGTCCTTTACATCTACAGCATTTCATTCTTTCTTCTAGGTTCTCCAATATTTTAATTCTCTCTTTCATTATCTGTCTCATGGCTTCAGATGGATTCTCGTTTCCTCTAATTTTGTCGATGATTGCTTGCATATCTACAATAATTTCTAGTTATTCTACATCTTTGTTTCGTTTGTTTATTCTATTTATTTATACATATTTACACGGTATTCCTTATTTTAATCTTCTGTTGAATCTGGTTCCGGGGTGAATTCGGGCATGGTTGCTATCCATTCGACCCAACTTGCTGGGTCTATACTCTGTTGATTACTTCTTAACCTTCTAATTTCTTCGGCTTGCCGTCTAACTTGATTATTCAATTGTTCATTCATTCTTTGAAGTTGCAGTATGGTTCGTTGTTGGTCTTCTATTCTGGCTGCTTGGTGTAAACCTCGATTTACACTTTCCGTTAGTACCATATGGGTGTTATTCCATTGTGCTTGGGCGTTGTTGGTTATCTGCGTCATTAGTTCGCATTGCTGTCTCCATACTGTTTCTATTCCTTGATCTTGGTATATTCCTCTATCTAGCTCTATTATTTCAATAGGTACATTTGCGGTTGCTGACTGCTGCATTGTTTCTACGAATGGTGGTATCCTGGCTTGATACTGTCTGTTATCGTTAATCGGGTCCATCTCTTAATTATGATACTTTGTTAATTTACACGCTTTCTCTTTTGACTAGTTATTTATTCTTGGGGCTTTTTAACTGTATTTATACATTATTATACATAATACTACTACTAATACTATTTAATATTCTACACTATATACAATGTTTCCTTCCGCTTTATACCATCGTCTCCAGGGGCTCTATACGTAGTGTCCGTATATCCCGTACCTCTCATTTGTCATTTTATACACGTCGAATTCGTTTGACCATTCTTGTGATATCCCTATAATTGGTAGTTCTTTCATCCAGATTCCACTTGTGCTTTGGTTTACGTTTTCTAAGGCTTCGTATTCGTCCGCTTCTTCTGTATTACCTTGTATCTCGATATCGTAATTGAATTTCTCCGCTGCTGGCCATAACCTTTTCCTTTTCGGCTTTCGTTTACACTTGTTAGTGGTTCTTGTTAGTTGGATTATTATCAGTATTATTATGACGCTTGCTACTGCACTTGTTATCCAAATCATTTTGACTACGTAGGTGGTTTCTTCGCTTTTTGTTGTCGTTGTCTCTGTTGCGGTGGTTGTTTCTATTATTTGCTGTGCCTTTTTCAATGATTTCTGGAGTTGTAGTACTTCTTGTATTGATAGGTGACTGTCGTCCGTGCCTAATATTTTCTTGGCGTTTATCCTTGGTAGTTCTTTTTTGGTTGCTTCCTTTCTTGGCTGGTTTGTCGAGACTAGTTTTTGTGGTTTTCTTGTTACTGTCTTCCAGAAGATATTTCCTCCTTTTCGTATGTGTACCTCGTATTTTCCGATTTTTCTTTTTGTTGGGATGCGATATTTCTGATCCTTTCCTTCTTGGTACGTCTTGCATTGTATTCGGTTGTTGACTATTCCATTTTTGTTAGCTTCGTATATACAGATTCTTGTGATGGGTTCTTTGTCCCTATTTTCGACTATTACCTCTTCTTCCTTTGTTGGGCTTTGTTCTACTTTTACTATTATTTTATTCTCTGGCTCTTGCCGTTTGTATGGGTTTTCCTTTGGAATTATCTTTTCTGTTATACTCTTTTCTTTCAGTGTTCTGATTATTGTACAGGTTATTGTTCTGTTATCTCCTGCACATACGATGTATCTTGTGTCGCCTTTTAGGTTCTCCCATCCGCATTTTTGTCCCTTCTTCATGTTTCCTTCCCAACAATTGGTGACTAAATGTCGTACACATATTTGTTTAATCTTTTTAGTTCCCACGTTTGTCACTCGTAGATTGCCTATTCCTGGATTTACTTGAATTTTTATACCTCTGTCTTCCTTTTCCGTATCTCTGCATATATCTTTTGCGATCCAGCAAGATGATGGATCCTGTGACTGTATATCTATGGCGCCTGGCTTTCCTATTGATCCAAAATAACAGCTTATACTGGTATTCTCTGCCAAATGAAGGCATATTCCTTGGCTTGTGATTCCCTTGTCGTCTATTGTACGTAACATAAATGATTTCAACTCTCTTTGGGTATCCTTATTGGCTTCCGTCAACTCGATTGATGCGATCAGTATCATTAGTTTCTGTAGTAGGGATGGTCGGTTTTGATTTTCCTTTGATCGTTGTAGGCTTTTATCATGTAGTGGTGTTCTTCGTTTTTGGTTTTCCTCGCTGTTGCTCTTGTTTTCTGTTCCTTTTCTGTTTTCTGTTTCTTTGCGGGTATTCTTGCTTTGGTTATCTGGTGATTTGTCTTGCGTAGATTTATTCATATCTGGTCTGTTATTCTGGTCCTCTTTGTCCTCATCATTATTTCTTTGTTCATCCGGGGTCTTCTTTAAAATGTCGTCCTCGACATTTATTGCTTCGATTATTTCTTCGTAGATTCCTTATTATCCTGGCTTTTAAGTCATCCATTTCTTTTATTTCTTGTTTGCTCCTTTGAAATCTTATCTGTTTTCGGTGCCACTTGTGTATTATAGTTAATAATTGTTCTTTCCTATCACCGATTCGCGTTGCTTCTAATGGGTTATTGGTAAATTTTAGTCTTTCCCATTTTAACATTGCTTTTATTGTCTTTGGGAATGGATAGTAGGCATATATTGTTTCTTTTAATAGAATGTTTCTATTTCGAACTATATGGTTTAAATCAAATACTCTCAATGGTGAATTCTCGTAGGTCCACTTCATTAAACTGGCTGCTACTTCGTCTTGTTTGGCGTCGATGGCTTCCCAAAGTGTTTGGATATTTTTTCCCATCATTTCTCTTTCTATTATTGTCGCATTGTTGATGATGAATTTTACCGCACTTGTTTGTCTTGATTTTAGTGCATATTGCAGTACGTTGTTTTCTCCGTTATCTTTTTCTTTAAATGTTGATCCGGTTCTCAGTAATTCTCTCAAAATGGTTGTTGAGGCATCTGCTGCTGCTGCTAACATTAACGGGGTTTGTCCTTCCTCGTTTTTTATGCTGGATGTTTGTCCGCATTCTCCCATGAATCGGATGATATCTAATGTTCTTTTGGTATTTATCTGTTGTACCGAAAAATGTAATGGTACGTTTCCTTCTACGTCTGTCATGGTGAATATCATCGGTATCTTTTCTTTTATGAGGTTCATTTCTGGTGGGCTTCTGGCTCCTTTGGCATACTCTATTGCAATTCTCTCCGCTTTATTTATTATTCTCATCCATCCTTTCCCTTCGGCCCATTCTGGCATTATTTCTCTCATTACTTTGACTATTATGTCCATCTTGTCTACATTATCTTTTGTTGGGTCCAATGTTGTCTTTGGTTCGTCTTGTTGCGGTTCTCCTTCAATTCGCGGGTTGTTTGTTATGGTTTCTGTTTTTCGACTTAACATTAGCCCGTTTATACTTAGTTGCTGAGTTTGTGATCTGGTCTTCATACCTCGATTTTCTGGTTCTTTGGTTATTGTTTTGGGTATCGCTTTACATCTACTTACATTTACGTATATAGGTCTCGTGAGCGGGTTGTTGGACTAATTTGACCGTGCGTTGTTTTCATTTACGTACATTATTTCATATGGTCCTTTGCCGCTTCTTTGTAACTTTCTAGCTACTCCTGGAATAATTTCTGGTGTTGCTATTATTACCCAGTCTCCTACTTGAAAGTTATGTTCGCGCACATCTCGTTTTTTATCGTGTAATTCCTTGAAGCTTTCTTGGTTAAATCGAATATTCATGCCTGCGGTCTTCCATACTTCTTGCATTCGTTCTTTAAATCCTGTTACGTAGTCGTCAATTTCCATATATTGCGATATTGGTGGTTGGTATTCCAAATCAATCGGCATGTTGCATTCTCTGCCGTACATTAGTTTGAAAGGACTCATTTTTGTTGCTGAGTGTATTGACATTCGATACGCCATGGGCATAGGTTTATATATTTATCCAGTCTTTCTGATGCTTGCTCACGTATTGGACATCATTTCTATTAGAATCCCGTTGAATCTCTCCGTTTGTCCGTTGGTTTGTGGGTGATATGGCGAAGTCCTTAGTTTCGCAATTCTGAAATAATTTGTTACTTCCTCTATTATTTCGCTCATGAAATTTGTTCCTTGGTCCGTTAGGATCTGCTTTGGCGTTCCATACCTACAACATATTTCTTCTACTAGTATTCTTGCAACTGTTCTGGCTTTCTGATCTGGGATTGCGAATGCTTCCGGGAATTTGGTAAGATAATCAGTTATTACTAATATATAGATGTTTCCATTGTTGGTTTCCGGTAATGGTCCTACTACGTCCATTGCGATCATTGTCATTGGTTCTGGCGGGATTGGCATTGGTTTTAGTGGTGCCTTCAGTTTACTTCCTGTGCTTTTTCTGGTTGCGCATGTTAAACAGTTCTTTATCCATTCTTTCACATCTTCTCCAATATTTGGCCAGTAATATTTCTGACGTAGTCTTGCTTCCGTCTTTTTCGCGGACATATGTCCTCCTAGTTTCCCGTCGTGATATTGCATTAATACTTCTTTTCGTCTGCTTTCCGGTAAGCACATAAGTCGTTTTTCGCCATCCATCAGTAGTAACCATCCCTTTTCTAGGGTATACCTATGTTTGTGTTTCTCCATATGCTCTTTTAATCTAACATTGTTGTCGAAGATTTTCATGTCGTTGCTCTCTAAAAATTCATTATCGTTCTTAGTTCGTCATCCTCTTTCTGTTCATTCTTCAATTTCGTGAAATCGATATCTTCTGCGATTATCATACAGATTCGTCTTACGTCCTGGTCCATTAATTCTTCAACATGAATCTTGACATACAGTCTGCGTTTGCGTTAGCTTTTCCTGCCTTAAATTTAATATACGGTGAATATTCTTGCAGTTGCATGGTCCATCTCATTAATCGACTAGAGGCTTCTTTTATGCTGGCCTAACATACTGTGGTTGGTGATCTGTGGTAATATATATCTCGTGACCCCATAATAAATATTTTAAAGTGTTTAATTGCTTGGATTATAGCCAATGCCTCTTTTCTGTTACGAATAGTTCTTCTATGCTTCTTGAATGTCTACTGTAGTATCCGATAACTCGTTCTCGTTTCTCTTCTCCCATTGTCTAGGACTGCTCCTGATGCGTATCGCTTGCGTCGGTTGCTAATAAGAACGGCTTCTTGAAGTCTGGGTGTACTAGTATTGGTGCTGATATTAATTTGTCTCTGAGTGTTTCGAATGCTGTCTGTTGTTCCTTTTCCCATGTGAATGGGGTATCTTTCTTTGTTAGTTCTTGTATTGGTTTTGCGATGGTTGCATAGTTTTTGATGAACTTTCGATAATATCCGCATAAGCCTAAGAATTCTTGTACTTGCGTGACGGTATTTGGTATTGGGCAGTTCTTTACTTTTTCGATGTTCCTTGGATCTGGTTCCTTGCCCTTTGCCGATACTATGTGTCCTAGAAAGGTGACTTTCTCTTTGGCCCAATCGCATTTCGAGGGTTTCAGTTTTAGTTTCCATTGTCGCAGTCGGATGAATACGTTTCGTATATCCTTGAGATGTTGTTCGAAAGTGCTGGAATAGATCAGTAAATCATCAATGTATACCATACATTGCTTAATGCCATGTGTCACGAAATTCATGCACCTCTGAAAAGAAGCTGGTGCGTTGGTTAATCCAAAAGGCATTTTCTTGAATTGGTATAAGTCTTTTCCTATTGTAAACGCAGTTTTCTCTCGATCTTCTTCTTTAACTTTTATCTGCCAATATCCACTTTTTAAGTCTAACGATGTAAAGTAGGCTGCTCCGTGTAATGTTTGTAGCATTTCGTTTATATCCGGCAGTGGGTATGTATCTCTTTTCGTTACTGCATTGAGTCGTCGATAGTCTATACAGAATCTCTGGGTTCCATCCTTTTTCTTTACCATCACTACTGGGAATTGCCATGGTGAGCAACTCGGTTCAATTACTCCTGCGTCTAGCATCTTTTGGACTTCTTTTTCTGCGACCGATTTCTGGGCTTCTGCTAGTCGATATGGTCGTAACGTTATCGGCGTATCATCCATTAGTGGTATTGTATGTTGTGTTACGTCGCTTGTGCCTAGATCTAGATCAGATGCTGCGAATATATCTTTGAATTCCATTAACAGTTTTTGTAGTTGTTCCTTTTCTTTCTCATTTAACAATTTGCTATCGATTACCCATAGTTCTTCATCCTCTTTTCCTTCGGTTTCCGTCGTTGGCAGTTCGATATCATCATGGGAGTTAATTTCCCTAATCTTTCATTCTCATGGATTATTTTATCTTCTTCATCGAAATTGGTGATGTTAATTGGGATTTCGCTATTGTCGTTAATATACTATTTCTCTGGCTAGTGGTAATTCTCTCTTTTTCTCGAATTTGTGGTTAGGTTCAAAGATCATTTCGCCTTTGGTCTCTTCGTTTACTTTTACGTAGCAAATCATTTGGGTACGTCCTGGTACTTTATCTTTTCTGAGGCATTCTCACTTCTGATTTTAATGCGCATATCCTTCCGGTTTTGTCTCTTAGTTCCATTGATCCTAGATCGATTATTATTTCTTTTAATAGTTCGGCATAAGGTCTGTTCCGATTATACAATCCGCGCTTAGTTTCCTGATGACTGCTAGGTAAGTGCTGATTTTTACGTTCTTGTATTCTATTATTGACCAAATTTTTCCTATGACTGATACAGATTCCTTACTGCAGGTTATTACATCCATATTTGTTTCTTCGATGCATGGCCATAATTTTCCTGGGATTTTGTCCATCTTTATTGCCGAAATGTTTGCTCCTGTGTCAATCATTGCCTTTATTTCGATTCCGTTTATGTCTATTGGTATCGTTAACGTTGGTCCTGCTGGTGTTCGTAGCATAGCTATTGTTCGCGTTTCTACATCTTGATCTACGCTTTTCGATCTTCGGCTAGTTCTTGGTATTAGTTCTGCCCAATTTGGTTCGTATGGTGTTGGGTATATGCTACGTAGCGTTGTTGGCTTTGGTATTGGTATGTTTCTCTCGACTGGTATCGTTGATTTTTTCAAGCATTCGTATACTGGTGGTGGATGATTGTATTGTTCATTTAGTTTCCTTTTCTGATTCTCCCATTGTTGGGTTTTTTCTTGTGTTAGCATCTGCGTTCCTCCTTGATTGTCATCGTTATCACTATTATCGCTACTGTCGTTTTTAAAGTCTAGCCATCGTCTCCAATTGCTTGTTTTCTGTCTTTTTATTCTAGTTCTTTCGGCTTCCAGTCTCATTATTGCTTTGAATTTTCGTCCAACTTCTTCGTCGGTGCCCTTCATTCTGGTCAAAATTCCTACTAATCTCTTTATCTTATGGATATCTTTCGAATGTCCATGTAGTACCATTGTCTTCGCTAAGAAGGTAAGATCCTATTGCCATTTTCCAATTTATTTTCCTTTCTCTTTTGTATATATCAAAGCATGCTAACATTTGCGTTAGAATCACTCTCACAATTTGGATAATCAGTATAATCCCTAATATCCCTGCCATCATTTGTCCGATATAAGAAATTTCCACATGGCTTTCATCATGGTTTTTGGTGGCATGTTTGGAATGGTTCTGGTATAATAATAAATTCGCTAGTTCGGTTTTTCTCCGTAGTTATTTCCTCCTGTTATCGTCACGATATTTGATAATATTGCCTGTCTTTGTGCTGGAAATAGTAGATGTTCTCGAGCACGTTCTAGTCTTTTGTTGATAAATTCCACTTCGTGATATGTTCTACCGGCCCGGTTTAAATTCGCTTCACTTGCTAGTTCCGAGAGTGCCAATCTTTTGGTGGCGCTACTATCACTCGGGTTGGAACTGTAACAACTTCCGTCTCCTGTCTCAATAATTGTCCGTATTTACGTTATGCGACTGAACATGTTCGGTTACGAATTTTGTTGAGGTTATCATTCTTTTTATGGTTGGGGAATCTGATTTTTCCTTTGTATACTTTTCTAGTTCATTTTATTCATTTGGTCTTCTGGGGATCGTTGAAATTTTCTGATCTTGCATTGTCTTTTCGCTTTGTACGCTGTACATTACTTCGCCTACGATTCTTCGGAATATCTTCTTGGAGCGGTAATATTTGGATTGCGTTGTCTGGGTGTATTAGCCATAGTAACTGGTTTTTAATATTTCTTCTATTCATTCCAGTCGTTTTTTATCAGGTCATAATATATTTTCTCTGTTGATGCTGGCTCTGTTTGGTATAGAAAATCCATTTTAGTTTATTCATATAAGTTACACTTCACATCTTATTGGCTGTCTTATTTTTTGGCTTTTGCATTTGATATTGTTGATTCGTCGATAGAAAAATATTCCTTTGTGTTTGTGCTGCATCACCATTTCGTCGCTATTTGTTACCATTTGTCTTTTATGAATCTCTTCCTATCGTTACTGTCGGTCTGAAATTTTATTAGTTGGTTGTGGCTTGCTGATCCGTATTGTTTGCGTATTTGTTTTGCTTTCCGATTTTTTCGGTTCTTTCGCAATTCTTTCCATTGCACTCTTTGAGTATTTGTTTCCGTTTCGCTATGTTACTGTGTCCTTGTAACATTCATCGAAATATTGGCTTTTCAATTTAGGGTGAGTCGACAAGCTCTGGTATTCCGGTTATATTACGATCGTTGACTTCCCGTGTACATGATCTGTCTGTGGCTATGCTTGGGGCTACTTTTTCATTGCTTGCGTATCTTGGATCGAAGTAGCCTTGGTATTTTTTAACTTCACTTGTAACTTTCTATCACTACTACGCCTTTAACTAATTTGATTGAGTGGTGTATTCTCTCTCTTCACATGATCGTCTCCTGCCGTTATTCCTTCCTGCGGCTATATCTCTAGTAGTTTATTTTCCCATCTTCCGCTGCACTTGGATTCGTCCTTGCTATTCTAATATCTCCGGGTTATTGATCCATTCATCAATTCGCTTCCGTGTTACCGTGAATCTGTCGATTTCTGTTCCGGCTTCTATGATCGTTGAAAGTGAGTGATGTCCGCAATGAAAATGCTTACAATTTTCCGTTGTCACTGAGCATTCTTACATTTCCGTTTTGATGAAGTCTACCTCTTGATATACGTTATCACGAACTGCTGTTGCCGTTGTCTGTATTTACCGGGGTTTGCCGCTTTGCACTCTTCCCGTTTCTTTTAGTGAGTATTATCACCAATCTTTTATTATACAATCATATACTAACAAACGGTTCTACTCCTTTTACGCAATCATCCATATGAAGTATTGTAGTGATTATCGTGTCATCTTCTTTTCTAGCTGTTTTTGGGATCGACTTGCGTTGATTATTGTTTCGTTCCGTTCAAGTAATTCTTTAACTTCGTTTGCTCATGTCTGTTTTTGGTCGTCTCCACTTACCAGTTTATAAAGATTGGCCTCCGCCTGAGTTTAAATGAATGGTTCGATTACCTTCATATGATGGGTCTGTTTATTTGCGAACTCGTAGCATTGGGTTATATTTTCGGTGATCGCTTTCTCGTGATTGCTATCGGTGTTTATACATCAGTATGCTATTCCTACTAGATATCTGTTTTGGATCGTTGATCGTTTTGTTGAGTTGTTTATTATTAGTGTTAGTTCCTCTGGATCCTTGGTGTGGTCGTACTTTATTATCCTGATCTTTGTTATTATCGGTTTTATGCCTGCCCAAAGCTGTTTCTGTTCTGTCCCTATTGTTATTTATTTCATGGTTTCTCTTTTATTTCTGATTCTCGCCAAACTAGCTATCGGCTATTAATGCTATTATCCATTTTGCTTCCTTGTTCTTGACCAGTCAGTTTTCTTTGTAGTTGCTTTGTTAACTTGCGCCTTGAGTTTATTTAGCTTCGTTATTCGCTGAATCATTTGATTTGTCTTTAACTATTCTTTTCGACTGCCTTTTTTATTCCGTTTGGTCAGTCCTCTTGTTTCTTTTCCATTACCGTACCGTTTCTCTACGTTTTGGGTTTGTTCGTTGTTGTATCCCTTACGTCTAGTAGCTCCTCGGTCTTTTTTCCAATTATCCCATTCGTCCCCTGCTTGAGTTCTTGGCGTCTTCTTTCTCTTTCTTTCTTTCTTTCTTCTGGTATCTGTATCTATGTTTTCAGCTGGGTTTGCTTTGAGCGGCATACAAATTCCATCCAATTCGTCGTTGTCATATCATTTTTCGCTTTTTTCTGTGGTGAATAAATCTCTGGATTCAGCGATTTTCTTGTTGCTTCCTCGTTTACAATATCATTTAGGTTCATCTTTATTCTTTCGTCTCCTGTTGTATTGTGGTTACTTCATCAGTTGCAGTGGAACTTTCTCGGCGTATTTAGGCTTTCCTGTCGCCCTATTGGTGTCTTCGCTTTTGATTTTCTCTTTTGTTAAGTTCTCTACCCGCATTTTCGTTACTGTATAATACATTTACTCTTCCTAATTGTAACGGTGTAACTCTATTTCGTTCGTCGTCTAAGGATCGTTCTCGTGTTGTAGGTGGAATGGTAGTTCGGTATGGTTCCTCTTTTTTTACTACACTTACTTTTAGTGTGATATAGAATCCTTTTCTATTGGTTCGAATCTCGCGTGTCTATGTTTTTAACTATATTCTTTCTATTGTTTCTGCTGCCCATTCTGCATGTTTCACTTTCTGATTGATTTTCTCTGATTGTTCCGGATGCCATACGTAAAACCTCTTCGTTCCTCTTCAATTTCCTTTATGGTATTTCGTAGGTCTAATTAATAATTTCTATTGGCGATGACTCGATTCCTCACTTTGCGATGGTCTGTAACTGTTCGTCTTTGCGTTCTTTGCGCGTTCCTTAATTCGATAGGCTTTCTCTGCATTTTTGAGTTTCGGTTTTATCTTCCAGTTCCTCTTCCACTTGAGTCAGATCCATAATCTGTAGGTAAGTACACTTGATCGGGAATTCGTTTCTCCAGTACGTTAATTCGTGGTCTGCTTTTCTTCCCTTTGGAATTCGTAATTCATCTCTTCGGTTTCCACTTCGATTTTGTGATATATATTGCGTCATTTTTCAACAAATGGCGAAGCTTTCTCCTGTTTATATTTTTGAGTAGAAATTGTGGCATTCCTCCTGCTACGTCTGTGGTTCTCCGGATTTCTGACTTCACTGACTGATATTGGTATCCACTCCCTAATTTTTTCGCTGTGTCGATTTTACTTCAATGCTTTCCAGGTTTGGCTATTCGGATTACGTTTTCCTGTTTGAAATGGCCATTCAGTTTTTCCATCGTACCTTCCTCTTGCCTAGAGGAAAAATCAGATTTAAATATTTTCCTTTTGCCACTCCCGTCCCGTATTGTGGTATATTCTCAACCTTCATTACCGATATCTCGATTTTCCGTGTAAAACTGATGGCTGGCTTAGACTAGTAATCTTTCTTTTTCGCTGATTTTACTTTTCTCTGGCCCATCCACTTATTTTTCAGGTGTAAGGTGCTAATCTGGCTTCGGTCATTATTTCCTCGTCGTTCCTTCGGTTGCCATTTCCATTTCGTTTATTATGTCTTCGGTATAGATTTTATATGCGGGCCCATCTTCATATAGTTCTAAGTTACTTTCGTTGGCGACCCTCTTCTGGTGTTCTCCTGGATTGTTTTCTCCATTTTTGGTTCTGTTTTCACGTTTTCCATTTCCTTCTTTTCTTTACTTTTTCATCGTACACCTTTTTCCATGGTTGTCGCTCGACACGATCGGTTCGATCTCTACTGGTTGTAATTTCGTGTTCAACTTTGGTCTGTTCTCCATACTTGATATATTGTTAATAATCCGATCCATTTTCCTCTTCATTTCCTCTTGGAAATTCTCTGATCTGTTGTTTCTTTTTTCGTTCGTGTTTTTTCGCTTTCTGGTTCATCCATGGCCTATTTGTTTATAGTCTGTTCGTTTATCCCACTATACCTAGTTCGTAATTATCGGGGTTCGTTCTCGTGGTCGATTTGTCGCTTGTGGTTACATTATAGCCACGTCTTCCACCTTCCATCTGTCACTGCTTTCTATGATTTGGTATGGATTGATTTCCTTGATTAATTCGTCGAAATATTCGTGTATTTGACAGTCGGGGTTCTACCGATATTCCTTTATTTTGGTCTTTAGGCAATTTTATCCTTATTTTTTATCGGTTTCGTCTCCTCTCCATATCTCTTTGATGGTTCTCCGTATTTGGCTATTCAACTCGTCCGTTCTTTCATATGTCAAATCTCATATGTCCGTGTCTGCTTAAATTCTTTCGAAACATTTTCATTGTGGAATTGGCCTTGTTAGTGATATCTATTAATTATAATTTCTTGCCTTGGTCTATTGCCTGTTCGGTCATTTTTATTCTGATTTTGCCTCATGGATCTTTTGTCTTTCTTTTTTAATCCAGGGTTTGCTAATTTCCTTAGTATACTTGTATTTGTTTTTTGGCATTTACCGCTATTACGTTTCCTTCGCATTTCATTGTACTCGGACAAGTTACCCACGTTTTATATCCATTCTGGCCATTATTAGTGCATCAGCAATGTGACACCTTCGTTTTATTTTTCCTCCTTTGTAATACAGTGGTCGGTTTTTGTTAGCATGCGTTCCTAATTTTTCTCGTTATCCCAATTCGTTTATTAGCTCATTGGTATTTTCACCTCTATTGTTGCTATGATTTGTTTGTATCTCTGGTGATCGATAACTACCTTATATTCCTTTTAATCGTTATTTCTTTTAGTTTTCTTGGTATCCTTTTTTATTAGCTTTTCCTGGGACGCTGTAAAAATACGTTGTTCTGTTGATTTCTCTTGCGATTAATTTTCATTTTTCTACTCTTAAGTTGTTGTATCTTTTAGATGAATAAACATCTATTTTTACCACACTTCTTCTACTATCTCGTTGAACTTCTGCTTTATTATTTCGTATTTCGTCTTCTCTTGGGACATTTTATTTCCATATCCTTCTATTTCTGATTTTCGATTCGTCTTTATTTTGGTTTGTTCCTTCACATGATGAATATCTCTCCTCCAAGCTGCTTTTTTCACTTTCGTCTTCATCCGTTTTTCGTCTTGTATTTGTTCTTAATATTGATTCATGAGGGTTTTTCCTTTTCTTCCGATTTTACTCAGTTTGCCCTTTGTGGAGCCATATATTCTTTTAGTTTGTTTCCGATTTGTTCCTTCGTTCCAGTTGGCTCTTCTTTTTCTATTCTTGCTTCATATCCTTTGTAGTAATACCCTATGAAATTCGATTTTTCGTTATTATTGTTCCGACACCATCTTTCCTTCTTTTTCTCTTTAAACGTTTGAATGCTTTTGTTTCGTTCTTTGTAGTTCTAATCTTCTGTTTCTTCTTCCCTTTCTCGCGTAGCGACTTTCTCTGCCAGTAATTCTATTTTCGCTTTCTAATACTTGTTCTTGTTCTATTCTTTTTGTCCTTTCTTAATTCTGTATTAGTTACTTTTTCTTATTTAATTGGTCTTTTCTATGGTTAGATTCTCTTTCCTTCTTCTTATTGATTTTTTCCTGCTCTAGAGCTTCTTCTGCTCCCCTCCTTTCGAGTTGCGTTATCTATTTTTGAATCACTGCTTCTTCTTGCGAGTGCTTCCACTTCCGTACATTATCTTCTC
>CM039680.1:101660244-101828625 GCA_022537955.1 Schmidtea mediterranea
AGAAGAGATACTAGGGTTTGTTCTCTGGTTGCACTCCTGAATTTATCGCTTTCATTAATTTCAGGGTGTTCCTATTTTATTCGATCAAAGAATTCATATCATCGTGCAAGTCTGTGGTATTCGAATCCCTTCACGAAAAGCTGAGTTCTTATGTTTACATCTGCGAATCATTTGGTGATATTTTGTTATCTCGTTCTAATATCATTGTGTAGCAATTAATTTAAATTAGATTTATTCGTGTGCGGTTAATATGGTTATTTTGGTCGTTTTTTTTATATTAATTCGTGATATAAATTTTAATTATTCTTGGATTTAATGAATCGGTGTATTTATTCTTCATGATTTAAATCTAATCATTAAGTAGGTTTTACGAGTTTATTAATGCCTTAATGCTATTAAGTATTTATACTTTATGAATTTTTGGCGGATCTATATCTTGTCGTAATTTTCTTTCTCCGAAATCAGTTATGTCTACCTGTCGTTTGCTGTTTCGTTTCTTATTCATTTTCTCTGGCTTCTCTTGCTCATCAAGTCATTTAATTAATTTAGATTAGATCCGAGATACTTTAAATCATTAATACTCTATTAAATTTTTTCTTGATTTTATTACGTGAGTATTTAATTTTGGAGTCGCAGTGAGTCATTTTTTATTTATTAATTACTTAATCCTGATTAAGTTGTCAAAAGTCTTCTCGTTATGGTATGTTCTGGTCGCAATTTAAGTCATGATTTTCATTATTTTAATTTGATAATTATTTAGTCACACATTTAATATTAGGGATTCAATTAACTTTACATTAATTAGTTTAATTTCCATTTAGTTATTAATTTTCTGCATCATACGGCTCAAGTCCCAACCGAGCCTAATTTTAAGTCCAAGTTCTTTGTGTTTCATATAAGATTTTACGATGCCCACTGGACTACCGGTGTTATCATTTTAGCGATGTGTAATTAAATATTTAGGTCGATTTTATGGGAGATGGTGAAAGAGATCTAGCCAAAAGTCTAGCTCTCAATCTTCCACTGCTTATACGGTAGAATATTTACGTCGAGATCCGTCGTTACGCACGACAGAGCTCTCACGGGCAACACTGTAGGCGGAGAACCGCACTTACACAGTGTACTAGTTAGTATGATTTTTCTTCTGTGTTGATGTGTGGCTGTGGGCCAGAAAAAATTTCGACTCATAAACGCTGAAGATTCATTTTTCATAAATCTAATATTTTGTTGAAACAATTTCATCATAGGCTATTTCAATGTTCTAACATATCAACTACGAAAAGGTTACCACAATACGATCAAGTAAGAGTTACATAAATTATCTTGGATTCGCAGAATGAAAACGGTTATCGAGAGTTGTTCCTTTGAAATTGGTCTGACAAAAGTATTGTCACTGAGTGAAAAGTAATTTTTTCATTAAAACTTGTGAAATGATTGGTATTATACCTGTCTGTGACCCTAACCATTGCGTGTTATTTTTTTTATGCGTAACAAAATTGACCTTGCAATTATGTTCTAATTAATTCTAATTTATTATTATTTTTGATTTCTTTTACAATTACTCATTTATTTTATTTCAATCATTTCTGATTAAAATTATTTTATTTTTGTCCACTTTATTCATGAACTCTTTATTTTTCACGTAACTTGTCACTTTTTCGGTCAAATCTTTTTCATGTTATTTCTAATGTCCATTTCGTGCGTATCTTGGTGCGTTTTGTTATATTTAATTTAATTTTTATGTTTTCTTTCCTATTTTAATATGTTAAATTATGTGTTTTTCTTCTCGCATTTTTAGGTGTTTATTAGATGTTTTAGGTCCGATTTGAAAATGTGCGTGTTTGTATTTGCGTGCTGTTTCCAATCCATTTAAACAAAGCTTGGTAACTGGCCCAACATAAAAACTCGGGGGCCCATAAAATTGCGTCACGCAATGTCATAGTAATATTCTACTTTTTTACATCAATTGGGTCACGGCTGTCTGGTCGTGAACCTCAATACCCACTACATAAAGTTTCTACGGTATGCCATTTTTCAAGATACAGATGGACTTATAGTCCGACTACTATATATAAAAATCAAATTGAAGTCAAATCAGTTTCAGTTTTTAGTTACGTTAATACAACAATTACTGTGATTATCAAAATTTAGTTCAATGAAATCACGATTGTTTTGATGATGGCGTTGGATTCTGCTTCTAAGTGATATTCTTCTCTCTTGTTGGCTTGGATTGGCTTGGCTTATTTTATGATATACGGGAGTCTTTCTATTTCTTCGGCTTCTTTTGGGATTAACGAATTTGACTGGTTAAAATTCTTGGGTTCTGAGTGAGGTTGTTCTGTCTTGGTTGATTGATTATTCTCAGCAGGTTATAAGACAACATATCAGACATAAGTTTAGAGATTAGACTGATCCATTACGATTTGAATTTGTGGGTGTCGTTGGGTTGCTTCGTATACTTGTTGGGATTTATTTGTGGCTTTTTTGATTGGAACGGACATCTCTTAGGATTTCTGCTTTGCTATATTCTGGATTTGTTTCAGTGACTTTTTGGATTTTTCTGATGATAGTAATCTAGGATTTTCCTCATATTCAGTTTTCGTGTTCTATTTCAGATCTCTCGTTCTTTTTATCTAATAAGGTTTGTATCATTTGTCTCATACTTTGTCTCCATTTGTCGTTGGCACTTTGCTTTCTTTTATTGGGGGCATTGAATCACATGTAGGGGTTATTGTTTGCATTCTTCGCTCTTTGGGTTTCACATAATTTCCTTTAGTCTTGCACACGTGTACTATCTTCTTTTCGGAATGGGTTGAGATTTTCGCATATATCAGGGGTTTTTTCGTTACACATACTTTATTGTTACATCATCATCATTACAGTTTCTTAGATTTGCTTTTCAGTTCTCATTCTATTAATATTGGTTCTGGGAAGATTATTACATGTTTTGTCTATAATACAGTAGATTTGCGCTTTATTTAGGATCTCGTTATTCTCCCCTGCTCACCCGGTGGTGAGTGCCATATACATTCCTCTTTCGCCCTTGCTTCGGAGAATTCATTATCAATATTTGTGTTTTACTATCGTTCTTGTATTTTGGAAGCTCTTTCTATGCTGCTTTGTTTTTATTGAGTATCTTTTCGTTGGTGTTTAGTTGAACTCTTAGGTTTCTCTCATCTTCTGTTTTCTCTCGAGTTTTAAATTTGTAGCTCATTTTTACTCGGTTTTCTGTTTTCTTGTTTTCCGTTTTTGGTTTCTGTAGCTTTCTTTTAACATTCGGTTTCCTCTTGGGCTTGTTGGTGATTCTGTTGATTTCCCTTGCTTTGTGCAGGTTTCTTCCAACTGATTAGGTAATTGTTGTTCGCTTTTTCTATTTTCTCAATCTTCCGCTTCGTTTTCCCCAATAGTCTCCAGGATTACTTGGGTTTTATTCTCGCTACTCTCGCTTTAAGGTATCATTTCTTTCCTTTTCTGTTTAAGTTTTCTCCTTTCATTTGTTTAGTTTCTCGTTTACGGTATTCACTGTTTGTTTGCCTGGATCAGGTGTTGTCTCAACTTCTCCGTACTCTTCTCGTTCATCTACTGTTCTCTCCACTCTTTCTTTCCTTTCTCCACTTTTACTGTAATATTCTAGTGGGTCTTGTTCGATTGGCTGTACAATTTGGATAGGGATTGGTTTGGTATTTATCATAATCGTTTATATGCTTCTTGATTCATATTTGAATTTCTGTCGTTTGACTTCATACTAAAGATACATTAATTTACTTTTATACGATTTTGTTTTTATTCTATTTTATTTTTTTTATCTTTATACACTTTTACAGCTTCCTTTTCTCCTTTAATACGTCTGTTTCTTCGTTTCGGCCAAATCTCATCTGGTTTCGGTGGGGGACTTGGTAGCATTTCCGTTGGGTTAATGGCATCAGTAAATTGGTGTCTGTTTGCAACGTGACACTTCTTCTCGCAGCGCGTTTGTGATTTGTATTTCCTCAATCTAACAAATAGGTGAGTAATCTACATTTTCCGTTAGTGTCCTCTACTCGCACTTCTGAATGGTGCGTATTCTCTAAATGCTTTTAGTTTCTTCTCTCGATTCTTCTTAGATTTTGTTCGTTTTCCTCGTAGCTTTTCTTTATTATGCTCGATCTCTGTTTCCACCGTCCTCTCATGTTCGTTTATTCTCGAGCTGGTGTCGTAATTGATTTCTGTATAACTACTACGCCTCGATGTCCATTACACTTGTTGGGCCTCGGTTAGTTTATGCATAGTTTGTTTGATTTTTTGCTTTTCGCTGTTGAGTTGATTTTTTATTTCTATTAATTTTCCTGTTTGTTTCTTTAATCTTCTCTCGTAAATCTCTTTCGATCTTTCGACCTTCTCATTGACCTTCTCTATACCTTTCAGATTTTTCATTGTTCGGATCTCTCCTCATTTCTTAATCGTTTTGTGTTTTTGTTCTTCCTATCTGTTCCCATAGTTCCAATCCCATGTTCAATAATTTCTTGGGTTAGTAATCTCATTTCTCTTTTTGATTCCTCGCATTGTTTCTTTCCAACTTCTTAGCTTCGTAATTTGATCCATTTTCTTTGGCTTCTTGTTTTTTATCGTTTTGCTCCTTGTCTCTGTTTGAGAGTTTCTCTTGGTCTACTAACATCTCCTTCATTCTTGGTTTGTTGCCATACTATTTCGTGATTTGTTTCTTCTGTATATGTTCCATTGTTTTGAGTTTCAATCTTTAACAGTGGTATTTTCTCTCCATATTTTTTGCTTGTTCCTGTTAGCTGGATTATCATTCTTTCTTGTCTATCGTCCTTTGGTTCTCTTATCTTTCTTGATGGTTTCGGTCCTTCGGTTTCTTAGTTTATTGACTTCTACATTTGCTTTTTCCCACTTTTTCCTGGTAGGTTCTTTGATCCCTTTCCTTTCCCCATCTATTGTTTTGCGCGTAGTGTCTTGCGTGAGATTCCCATCTATTTCTTGATCGCTTTGTCCTCATGGCCATTTGGTTTCCAATATCTGCGCTTGCATTTTGCCCATTCAATTGGGCTGTTCCATGCTCGTTCTCTTTGTTCTTCCACCGAATATTTGGTTCGTATTGTTCCAATTCCTCTTGGGTTTGGTTTAAAGGATTTTACAAATTTCCTCTCGCTCCTGTTTTGCATTTCTTTGCTTCTTTATCTTTTTATTATTTCCTTGAGTTTTCTAATTTCGTTTGTTGTCTGTTTGTCTGTTCTAGTGCTTGAATTCTTTTCTTTATTCGTGATTCTCGTTGATTCTGAAATAATTCCTCATCAGTTCTTCTTCTCGTTCTTTAATAAGGTTTCTCTTCCTTGTGGGTACAGCTATTCGCTGTTCAATCTGTTTTTTCCCCCAACTTTCTCTCATCATTTTTTGTTTTAATTGTTTCTTTCATATTAATTCTTCGTCTACTCATAACATCTTTTTTATTGCATCGTCTTTCCGTTGCCATTGTTCGGCTTCTTCTTTGCCTCTTTTTAGCTGATCTGTAGATATATCTGAGTTGTCTGGGATTTTTCCTTTTCTGATTCGGTTTTCGTTATTTGTTTGCGGTAATATCTTCGTCTGATTCATTGTGGTTCTAAATATTAACGTTGATTACTTCTTTTTCTTTTATACATATCTTGGTTTTTCGTTAATTTTTGGTACACCTGGTTTTATCTACTGCTATTTTATTTACATTTTATAACTCTTTTCTATTTACACGTTTTATACATTGTTTGTTTCTCTTATGATCAAGCAACAACGGAATCCCTTGATACCGTCTGCTGATTGGTTTCTACAACACTGGGCATATGTTTTACTCTGGACCACATGCTTCGCAATTAACCATATGTCCACAGGGTTATATACTACTCAACGTGGTTTCTGACCAACACGTTACAAAACATTGGTGTTGATCTAAATAGCTTCCTTTATATGATTTTTCGAGGTTTCTTTTGGTTTTCTTGATACGTTTGATAAAGCTCTGATTATTGCTGTGTCGAGTCATACCATTCTAGATTGGTAGTTAATCTTTCGCCGATTATTTTCTCATTGTTTTTTTGTGTTCACTCCTGATAATAGCAATTAATGTTTCTGGTTTTCGGTTGATCTAAGTATATCTCTATTTGCTGGTCCGCGGATTGATACTTCTAACGGCCTTTTGATTCTTTTCTTTCTTATATATGCATTTTCCTTTGTGTTTCAATTTTCCTAACGTTTTGGTCTGGCATTGGTTGTTGATATCTACATCCTTGCTACATTATTCCTCGTGCATTTGACAATATCTTGGCTGGCAAATTCTGCGCTCTTGGGTTACCTTTGAAGGTTTTTATCCTTTCTTCGATGTTCTCTTTATAGTTTCCTTCCTCCCCTGCTAGTTCGGTTGGGTCCCTCAATAATTTCTGATTATCGTTATTTTCTTTTTCCCCTTTTTCATCTTTATCTATTCCAATCTTTGGGATTCCGTTGAGTCTGTCTGTTGGTTGGTTTCCTACGTTTCATGTTTAGTATGAATGACATCTTGGGAATTTCCCCTCGATGTCATGTTTTGCCCGTCTCTCCTTTTCCCCATTGTGCGAGCTTCCTTGCAAAAAGATGCAAGTAACCTCATCTGGATAATTGATGTTCCTTTGAAATAAAATCCTTGTGCGGCCCATTTTCTCTTCTGTTTTTGGTTGATCGTGTAACTTATATCTTTGAATGGTTGAGTATCTCTGTTCTCATTTTTCAACTTTTCGTTTCTTACTGGTTCATTACGAATATATTTTCTTCATGAGTTGTTGAGGTATTCCTTCTACATCTGTAGTTGCCGAATGTGCCCTGCTGCAGGTTTATATAATTGGTTTTCTCTCCTCTCTTCTGGTTTTTCTCCGTAGTTTTGAACCAAAGGATTCTGAATTCCAATCTCTTATCTCTACCATTTCTGTTCACTGTTTCCACTTGTCATCTAGTTATAAACGTCGTTATTATTTTTGAATTTTAGTTTTTCTGATTTTTTTCTGATTATTCATTTTTATCTGGTTTTATTAACTTTTTAATTTACATTTTATTTACATTTTCTTCCCTCTTTTACAACGTCTTAATCCGGCTTTTCTACTTCCCAATTTTATATATAAACTGTCCTTCGTAATGAACCTTCTCCTCTTATAATCGCTGTTGTGAGTAAGAATGGCGCCCTACTGCCGTATTCCAGGCAGTTGTTGGTCTCCCATTTTGCGGTTCGTTTCCTGCCTCTGATTGGATTGCGATGTTCCTCTCGTCTATCATTGTTAATATCATCTGTTTGAAGGCCATGTTAATAGTTCGTCAATTCTCCTCTTCCTACTTAAAGAAAACACTGATGTGGGTGCCTGTTGCATTTCCATCCCCCCATGTTGGATATAAGTCTAATACCTAATTTGTATCCATTCTTTCCACTATAACATCGGTGGACTATCTAGGATTTCTGTGTTTCCTCATTTGCTCTTGTAATTTCTCCGTGAATCCTGTTTATTCTCCTATAAAGGGGTTGTCGGTAATTTCTGGCTATGCTGGTTTTTTCGAGTCCTGTATACTGCTGATTATCTTGTTGGATCTTTCCTCCATTCTTCGCATTTCTTAGTGTAGATTCTTTAAGTTTTTTCGAAGTTCGTCTGACTCTAGTTTTCCTCTTATCAAGGCTTTTTGTGAATCTAATTCCGTCCGTAGGTTTGTACTTCCCATGCGATCGTTCCTATCGTTCTCGTTATGATCTCCATATGTTCGATACTGTTGTCGCCATATGTTTCTTGCATTTCCTGCGATTGGTAGTGTGTTTGGCAGTTGATAGTCTAATGGACATTTTTATTGGCCTGTTGGTACATTCGTTCCAATGTGCTTTCATTAACTTTGGTATTCTTACGTCGTTAGTACATATCCCTTCGTTGCTTCGTCATATTCGTTCTTCCCTTTTTTGGTCGATGTTCCTGTTATATTATATTCATTTGTCGGTAGTTTCACAGAATTCGCATTTTTTCGTATCTCATAAATGCACGATTTCTATGTCCTCCATCTTTCTTAATTATCTTTGTCTTGACATTCCCCGCATGGTATTTCTCGTATTCGCACCCTTATATGATCTTTCTATTTCCTCATGAATCCTTCCATTTCCACATCTTTAGTTTGCATTGAACTTTCAGGCTGGTTTATCTCCTTGTTTGTGGCTTTAATTAGTTATTCGTAAGGATCGTCTTCTCCTTCGAATGTTTGTCCATCCGGGCATTATTATTTTTGTTTCTATTAGCTCATTGTGCAATCTGTGGCATATTCTATATCGCATCTCGTCTGTCTGCTCCGATCAATAGTCCTTTACATCTACAGCATTTCATTCTTTCTTCTAGGTTCTCCATATTTTAATTCTCTCTTTCATTATCTGTCTCATGGCTTCAGATGGATTCTCGTTTCCTCTAATTTTGTCGATGATTGCTTGCATATCTACAATAATTTCTAGTTATTCTACATCTTTGTTTCGTTTGTTTATTCTATTTATTTATACATATTTACACGGTATTCCTTATTTTAATCTTCTGTTGAATCTGGTTCCGGGGTGAATTCGGGCATGGTTGCTATCCATTCGACCCAACTTGCTGGGTCTATACTCTGTGATTACTTCTTAACCTTCTAATTTCTTCGGCTTGCCGTCTAACTTGATTATTCAATTGTTCATTCATTCTTTGAAGTTGCAGTATGGTTCGTTGTTGGTCTTCTATTCTGGCTGCTTGGTGTAAACCTCGATTTACACTTTCCGTTAGTACCATATGGGTGTTATTCCATTGTGCTTGGGCGTTGTTGGTTATCTGCGTCATTAGTTCGCATTGCTGTCTCCATACTGTTTCTATTCCTTGATCTTGGTATATTCCTCTATCTAGCTCTATTATTTCAATAGGTACATTTGCGGTTGCTGACTGCTGCATTGTTTCTACGAATGGTGGTATCCTGGCTTGATACTGTCTGTTATCGTTAATCGGGTCCATCTCTTAATTATGATACTTTGTTAATTTACACGCTTTCTCTTTGACTAGTTATTTATTCTTGGGGCTTTTTAACTGTATTTATACATTATTATACATAATACTACTACTAATACTATTTAATATTCTACACTATATACAATGTTTCCTTCCGCTTTATACCATCGTCTCCAGGGGCTCTATACGTAGTGTCCGTATATCCCCGTACCTCTCATTTGTCATTTTATACACGTCGAATTCGTTTGACCATTCTTGTGATATCCTATAATTGGTAGTTCTTTCATCCAGATTCCACTTGTGCTTTGTTACGTTTTCTAAGGCTTCGTATTCGTCGCTTCTTCTGTATTACCTTGTATCTCGATATCGTAATTGAATTTCTCCGCTGCTGGCCATAACCTTTTCCTTTTCGGCTTTCGTTTAACTTGTTAGTGGTTCTTGTTAGTTGGATTATTATCAGTATTATTATGACGCTTGCTACTGCACTTGTTATCCAAATCATTTTGACTACGTAGGTGGTTTCTTCGCTTTTTGTTGTCGTTGTCTCTGTTGCGGTGGTTGTTTCTATTAATTTGCTGTGCCTTTTTCAATGATTTCTGAGTTGTAGTACTTCTTGTATTGATAGGTGACTGTCGTCCGTGCCTAATATTTTCTTGGCGTTTATCCTTGGTAGTTCTTTTTTGGTTGCTTCCTTTCTTGGCTGGTTTGTCGAGACTAGTTTTTGTGGTTTTCTTGTTACTGTCTTCCAGAAGATATTTCCTCCTTTTCGTATGTGTACCTCGTATTTTCCGATTTTCCTTTTTGTTGGGATGCGATATTTCTGATCCTTTCCTTCTTGGTACGTCTTGCATTGTATTCGGTTGTTGACTATTCCATTTTTGTTAGCTTCGTATATACAGATTCTTGTGATGGGTTCTTTGTCCTATTCGACTATTACCTCTTCTTCTTTGTTGGGCTTGTTCTACTTTTACTATTATTTTATTCTCTGGCTCTTGCCGTTTGTATGGGTTTTCCTTTGGAATTATCTTTTCTGTTATACTCTTTTCTTTCAGTGTTCTGATTATTGTACAGGTTATTGTTCTGTTATCTCCTGCACATACGATGTATCTTGTGTCGCCTTTTAGGTTCTCCCATCCGCATTTTTGTCCCTTCTTCATGTTTCCTTCCCAACAATTGGTGACTAAATGTCGTACACATATTTGTTTAATCTTTTTAGTTCCCACGTTTGTCACTCGTAGATTGCCTATTCCTGGATTTACTTGAATTTTTATACCTCTGTCTTCCTTTTCCGTATCTCTGCATATATCTTTTGCGATCCAGCAAGATGATGGATCCTGTGACTGTATATCTATGGCGCCTGGCTTTCCTATTGATCCAAAATAACAGCTTATACTGGTATTCTCTGCCAAATGAAGGCATATTCCTTGGCTTGTGATTCCCTTGTCGTCTATTGTACGTAACATAAATGATTTCAACTCTCTTTGGGTATCCTTATTGGCTTCCGTCAACTCGATTGATGCGATCAGTATCATTAGTTTCTGTAGTAGGGATGGTCGGTTTTGATTTTCCTTTGATCGTTGTAGGCTTTTATCATGTAGTGGTGTTCTTCGTTTTGTTTCCTCGCTGTTGCTCTTGTTTTCTGTTCCTTTTCTGTTTTCTGTTTCTTTGCGGGTATTCTTGCTTTGGTTATCTGGTGATTTGTCTGCGTAGATTTATTCATATCTGGTCTGTTATTCTGGTCCTCTTTGTCCTCATCATTATTTCTTTGTTCATCCGGGGTCTTCTTTAAAATGTCGTCCTCGACATTTATTGCTTCGATTATTTCTTCGTAGACCCTTATTATCCTGGCTTTTAAGTCATCCATTTCTTTTATTTCTTGTTTGCTCCTTTGAAATCTTATCTGTTTTCGGTGCCACTTGTGTATTATAGTTAATAATTGTTCTTTCCTATCACCGATTCGCGTTGCTTCTAATGGGTTATTGGTAAATTTTAGTCTTTCCCATTTTAACATTGCTTTTATTGTCTTTGGAAATGGATAGTAGGCATATATTGTTTCTTTTAATAGAATGTTTCTATTTCGAACTATATGGTTTAAATCAAATACTCTCAATGGTGAATTCTCGTAGGTCCACTTCATTAAACTGGCTGCTACTTCGTCTTGTTTGGCGTCGATGGCTTCCCAAAGTGTTGGATATTTTTTCCCATCATTTCTCTTTCTATTATTGTCGCATTGTTGATGATGAATTTTACCGCACTTGTTTGTCTTGATTTTAGTGCATATTGCAGTACGTTGTTTTCTCCGTTATCTTTTTCTTTAAATGTTGATCCGGTTCTCAGTAATTCTCTCAAAATGGTTGTTGAGGCATCTGCTGCTGCTGCTAACATTAACGGGGTTTGTCCTTCCTCGTTTTTTATGCTGGATGTTTGTCCGCATTCTCCCATGAATCGGATGATATCTAATGTCTTTGGTATTTTATCTGTTTGTACCGAAAATGTAATGGTACGTTTCCTTCTACGTCTGTCATGGTGAATATCATCGGTATCTTTTCTTTTATGAGGTTCATTTCTGGTGGACTTCTGGCTCCTTTGGCATACTCTATTGCAATTCTCTCCGCTTTATTTATTATTCTCATCCATCCTTTCCCTTCGGCCCATTCTGGCATTATTTCTCTCATTACTTTGACTATTATGTCCATCTTGTCTACATTATCTTTTGTTGGGTCCAATGTTGTCTTTGGTTCGTCTTGTTGCGGTTCTCCTTCAATTCGCGGGTTGTTTGTTATGGTTTCTGTTTTTCGACTTAACATTAGCCCGTTTATACTTAGTTGCTGAGTTTGTGATCTGGTCTTCATACCTCGATTTTCTGGTTCTTTGGTTATTGTTTTGGGTATCGCTTTACATCTACTTACATTTACGTATATAGGTCTCGTGAGCGGGTTGTTGACTAATTTGACCCGTGCGTTGTTTTCATTTACGTACATTATTTCATATGGTCCTTTGCCGCTTCTTTGTAACTTTCTAGCTACTCCTGGAATAATTTCTGGTGTTGCTATTATTACCCAGTCTCCTACTTGAAAGTTATGTTCGCGCACATCTCGTTTTTTATCGTGTAATTCCTTGTAGCTTTCTTGGTTAAATCGAATATTCATGCCTGCGGTCTTCCATACTTCTTGCATTCGTTCTTTAAATCCTGTTACGTAGTCGTCAATTTCCATATATTGCGATATTGGTGGTTGGTATTCCAAATCAATCGGCATGTTGCATTCTCTGCCGTACATTAGTTTGAAAGGACTCATTTTTGTTGCTGAGTGTATTGACATTCGATACGCCATGAGGCATAGGTTTATATATTTATCCCAGTCTTTCTGATGCTTGCTCACGTAATTGGACATCATTTCTATTAGAATCCCGTTGAATCTCTCCGTTTGTCCGTTGGTTTGTGGGTGATATGGCGAAGTCCTTAGTTTCGCAATTCTGAAATAATTTGTTACTTCCTCTATTATTTCGCTCATGAAATTTGTTCCTTGGTCCGTTAGGATCTGCTTTGGCGTTCCATACCTACAACATATTTCTTCTACTAGTATTCTTGCAACTGTTCTGGCTTTCTGATCTGGGATTGCGAATGCTTCCGGGAATTTGGTAAGATATCAGTTATTACTAATATATAGATGTTTCCATTGTTGGTTTCCGGTAATGGTCCTACTACGTCCATTGCGATCATTGTCATTGGTTCTGGCGGGATTGGCATTGGTTTTAGTGGTGCCTTCAGTTTACTTCCTGTGCTTTTTCTGGTTGCGCATGTTAAACAGTCTTTATCCATTCTTTCACATCTTCTCCAATATTTGGCCAGTAATATTTCTGACGTAGTCTTGCTTCCGTCTTTTTCGCGGACATATGTCCTCCTAGTTTCCCGTCGTGATATTGCATTAATACTTCTTTTCGTCTGCTTTCCGGTAAGCACATAAGTCGTTTTTCGCCATCCATCAGTAGTAACCATCCCTTTTCTAGGGTATACCTATGTTTATGTTTCTCCATATGCTCTTTTAATCTAACATTGTTGTCGAAGATTTTCATGTCGTTGCTCTCTAAAAATTCAATTATCGTTCTTAGTTCGTCATCCTCTTTCTGTTCATTCTTCAATTTCGTGAAATCGATATCTTCTGCGATTATCATACAGATTCGTCTTACGTCCTGGTCCATTAATTCTTCAAACATGAATCTTGACATACAGTCTGCGTTTGCGTTAGCTTTTTTCCTGCCTTAAATTTAATATACGGTGAATATTCTTGCAGTTGCATGGTCCATCTCATTAATCGACTAGAGGCTTCTTTATGCTGGCCTAACCATACTAGTGGTTGGTGATCTGTGGTAATATATATCTCGTGACCCCATAATAAATATTTAAAGTGTTTAATTGCTTGGATTATAGCCAATGCCTCTCTTTCTGTTACCGAATAGTTCTTCTCATGCTTCTTGAATGTCCTACTGTAGTATCCGATAACTCGTTCTCGTTTCTCTTCATCCCATTGTCCTAGGACTGCTCCTGATGCGTATCCGCTTGCGTCGGTTGCTAATAAGAACGGCTTCTTGAAGTCTGGGTGTACTAGTATTGGTGCTGATATTAATTTGTCTCTGAGTGTTTCGAATGCTGTCTGTTGTTCCTTTTCCCATGTGAATGGGGTATCTTTCTTTTGTTAGTTCTTGTATTGGTTTTGCGATGGTTGCATAGTTTTTGATGAACTTTCGATAATATCCGCATAAGCCTAAGAATTCTTGTACTTGCGTGACGGTTTTTGGTATTGGGCAGTTCTTTACTTTTTCGATGTTCCTTGGATCTGGTTCCTTGCCCTTTGCCGATACTATGTGTCCTAGAAAGGTGACTTTCTCTTTGGCCCAATCGCATTTCGAGGGTTTCAGTTTTAGTTTCCATTGTCGCAGTCGGATGAATACGTTTCGTATATCCTTGAGATGTTGTTCGAAAGTGCTGGAATAGATCAGTAAATCATCAATGTATACCATACATTGCTTAATGCCATGTGTCACGAAATTCATGCACCTCTGAAAAGAAGCTGGTGCGTTGGTTAATCCAAAAGGCATTTTCTTGAATTGGTATAAGTCTTTCCTATTGTAAACGCAGTTTTCTCTCGATCTTCTTCTTTAACTTTTATCTGCCAATATCCACTTTTTAAGTCTAACGATGTAAAGTAGGCTGCTCCGTGTAATGTTTGTAGCATTTCGTTTATATCCGGCAGTGGGTATGTATCTCTTTTCGTTACTGCATTGAGTCGTCGATAGTCTATACAGAATCTCTGGGTTCCATCCTTTTTCTTTACCATCACTACTGGGAATTGCCATGGTGAGCAACTCGGTTCGATTACTCCTGCGTCTAGCATCTTTTGGACTTCTTTTTCTGCGACCGATTTCTGGGCTTCTGCTAGTCGATATGGTCGTACGTTATCGGCGTATCATCCATTAGTGGTATTGTATGTTGTGTTACGTCGCTTGTGCCTAGATCTAGATCAGATGCTGCGAATATATCTTTGAATTCCATTAACAGTTTTTGTAGTTGTTCCTTTTCTTTCTCATTTAACAATTTGCTATCGATTACCCATAGTTCTTCATCCTCTTTTCCTTCGGTTTCCGTCGTTGGCAGTTCGATATCCATCATGGGAGTTAATTTCCCTAATCTTTCATTCTCATGGATTATTTTATCTTCTTCATCGAAATTGGTGATGTTAATTGGGATTTCGCTATTGTCGTTTATATATACTATTTCTCTGGCTAGTGGTAATTCTCTCTTTTTCTCGAATTTGTGGTTAGGTTCAAAGATCATTTCGCCTTTGGTCTCTTCGTTTACTTTTACGTAGCAAATCATTTGGGTACGTCCTGGTACTATTATCTTTTCTGAGCATCTCACTTCTGATTTTAATGCGCATATCCTTCCGGTTTTGTCTCTTAGTTCCATTGATCCTAGATCGATTATTATTTCTTTTAATAGTTCCGGCATAAGGTCTGTTCCGATTATACAATCCGCGCTTAGTTTCCTGATGACTGCTAGGTAAGTGCTGATTTTTATGTTCTTGTATTCTATTATTGACCAAATTTTTTCCTATGACTGATACAGATTCCTTACTGCAGGTTATTACATCCATATTTGTTTCTTCGATGCATGGCCATAATTTTCCTGGGATTTTGTCCATCTTTATTGCCGAAATGTTTGCTCCTGTGTCAATCATTGCCTTTATTTCGATTCCGTTTATGTCTATTGGTATCGTTAACGTTGGTCCTGCTGGTGTTCGTAGCATAGCTATTGTTCGCGTTTCTACATCTTGATCTACGCTTTTCGATGTTCGGCTAGTTCTGGGTATTAGTTCTGCCCAATTTGGTTCGTATGGTGTTGGGTATATGCTACGTAGCGTTGTTGGCTTTGGTATTGGTATGTTTCTCTCGACTGGTATCGTTGATTTTTTCAAGCATTCGTATACTGGTGGTGGATGATTGTATTGTTCATTTAGTTTCCTTTTCTGATTCTCCCATTGTTGGGTTTTTTCTTGTGTTAGCATCTGCGTTCCTCCTTGATTGTCATCGTTATCACTATTATCGCTACTGTCGTTTTTAAAGTCTAGCCATCGTCTCCAATTGCTTGTTTTCTGTCTTTTTTATTCTAGTTCTTTCGGCTTCCAGTCTCATTATTGCTTTGAATTTTCGTCCAACTTCTTCGTCGGTGCCCTTCATTCTGGTCAAAATTCCTACTAATCTCTTTATCTTATGGATATCTTTCGAATTTCCATGTAGTACCATTGTCTTCGCTAAGAAAGGTAAGAATCCTATTGCCATTTTCCAATTTATTTTCCTTTCTCTTTTGTATATATCAAAGCATGCTAACATTTGCGTTAGAATCACTCTCACAATTTGAATAATCAGTATAATCCCTAATATCCCTGCCATCATTTGTCCGAATATTAAGAATCTTCCCCACATGGCTTTCATCATGGTTTTGGTTGCATGTTGGAAATGGTCTGGTGATAATAATAATTCGTAGTTCGGTTTTTCTCCGTAGTTATTTCCTCCTGTTATCGTCACGATATTTGATAATATTGCCTGTCTTTGTGCTGGAAATAGTAGATGTTCTCGAGCACGTTCTAGGTCTTTTGTTTGATAAATTCCACTTCGTGATATGTCTACCGGTTTAAATTCCGCTTCACTTGCTAGTTCCGAGAGTCCAAATACTTTTGGTGGCGCTACTATCACTCGGGTTGGGAACTGTAACCAACTTCCGTCTCCTGTCTCAAATAATGGTCCGTATACGTTACTGCAGCTGAACATGTTCGGTACGAATTTAGTTGGGTTTATCATTCTTGTTACTGGTTGGGCGAATCTGATTTTTCCTTTGTATACTATTTCTAGTTCATTTATGCATTTGTCTCTGGGGATCGTTGAATTTTCTGGTAATCTTGCAATTGTCTTTTCGCATTTGTACGTGTACATTACTTCGCCTACGATTCTTCCGAAATATCCTTCTTGGAGCGGTAATAATGGAATTGCGTTGTCTGGGTTTGTAATAGCCATAGCTAACTTGGTTTTTAATATTTCTCTATTCAATATACAGTCGTTTTTTATCAGGTCATAATATATTTTCTCTGTTGATGCTAGGCCTCTGTGGTATAGAAAATCCATTTTGTTATTCATATAAAGGTACAACTTCACATCTTTTGGGTCTATTTTAGCTTTTGCATTTGATATTGTTGATCGTGATAGAAATATTCCTTTGTAGTTTGTGCTGATCACCATTTCGTCGCATTTGCTTACCATTTGTCCTTTTATGAATCTCATTCCTATCGTACTGTCGGTTGAAATTACTACCGTTGGTGTGGCTTCTGATCCGATATTAGTGGTAATGGTTTGCTTTCCGATTTTTCCGGTTCTTCGCAATTCTTCCATTGCACTCTTCTGAGTATTTGTTTCCGTTTCGCTATGTACTTGTCCTTGTACTTCATCGAATATTGCGCTTTTCAATAGGGTGAGTCGACAAGCTCTGGTATCCGCGTTATATACGATCGTTGACATTCCCGTCGTACATGATCTGTCTGTGGCTATGCATTGAGGGTACTTTTTCATTGCTTGCGTATCTGGATCGAAGTAGCCTTGGTATTTTTCTAACTTCACTTGGTAACTTTCTATCACTACTACGCCTTTAACTAATTGATTGAGTAGAGTGTATTCTCCTCCTTCACATGATCCGTCTCCTGCCGTTATTCTTCCTGCGGCATATATTCTAGTAGTTTTTATTTTCCCATCTTCCGCTGCTACTTGGATTCGTCCTGCTATTCTAATAATTCCGGTATTGAATCCTTCCTCACATTCGCTTCGTGTTACCGTGACTACTGTCGTTTCTGTTCCGGCTTCTATGATCGTTGAATGTGAATGGTGTCCACAATGGAATGCTACTATTTTCCTTGTTACCGTGCATTCTCGAATTTCTGTTTTTATGAAATCTACTTCTTGGTACACATTGTATGACACTGCTACTGCTTTTGCGGCTTTACATTCCTCTGTTTCCTTTAGCGAATATTTGTCGCCGATTTTTACATTATCGCAATCGTATACAACAAAAGGTTCCGCTCCTTTTATGCACATCATCCATATAAGTATTGTTGTGATAATTGCATTCATTCCTTTTCTGGCTGTTCTCGGATCACTTGCGTTGATTATTGTTTCGAATTCCGTCAGTAATTCCTTTAACTTCGTTTGCATCATGTCTGTTTGGTCGTCTCCACTTACCAAGTTTATAAAAGCTTGCCATCCGCCTTGAGTTAAAATGAATGGTTCGATTACCTTCCTAATGATGTCTGTTATTGCGAACTCGTAGCCATTTGGGTTATATTTCGGTGTTCGCTTTCTGTAGATTGCTATGGTGTTATACATCAGGTAGGCTATTCCTACTAGATATCTGTTTGGATCGTCTGATCGTTTTGTGAGGTGGTTTATTATAGTAGTAGTTCCCTGGATCCTTGGTTGTGGTCCGTACTTTATTATCCATGATCTTTGTTATTATCGGTTTTATTGCTGCCCAAAGCTGTTTCGCTTCTGTCCCTATGTTATTTAATTTCAGGTTTCTCTTTATTTCTGGATTCGCTAAACCTAGCATATCGGCTATTAATCTATTAATCCATTTTGCTCCTTGTTCTTGACCAGTCAGTTTTCTTTGTAGTTGCTTTGTTACTTGGCTGAGTTTATTTAGCTTCGTTATTAGCTGATCCATTTGCATTTGTTCTTTACTTTTCTTTTCGACTGCCTTTTTATCCGTTTTTGGTCGTCCTCTTGGTTTCTTTTCCATTACCGTACCCGTTTCTCTACGTTTGGGTTGTTCGTTTGTTGTATCCCTTGACGTTGTAGCTCCTCGGTCTTTTATCCAATTATCCCATTCGTCCCTGTGAGTTCTGGCGTCTTCTATTCTCTTTTCTTTCTTCTTCTTCTGTATCTGGTTCTACTGTTTCAGCTGGTTGCTTTTGAGCGCATACAAATCCATCCAAATCGTCCGTTGTAATATCATTTTCGTTTTCTGTGGTGAATAAATCTCTGGATTCAGCGATTTTCCTTGTTGCTTCCTCGTTTACAATATCATTTAGGTCATTTAATATTTCTTCGTCTCCTGTTGTTATGATGGTTACTTCATCAGTTGCAGGTGGAACTTCCGGCGTATTTAGGCTTTCCTGTCGCCCTATTGGTGTCTTCGTTTTGATTTCTCTTTTGTTAAGTTCTCTACCCGCAATTTTCGTTACTGTTAATACATTTACTCTTCCTAATTGTAACGGTGTAACTCCTATTTCGATATCGTCGTCTAAGGATCGTTCTTCGTGTTGTAGGTGGAATGGTAGTTCGTATGGTATCCTCTTTTTTACTTCACTTACTTTAGCTGTGATATAGAAATCCTTTTCTATTGGTTCGAAATCTGGTGTCATGATTTTTAAACTATATTTTTCTATTGTTTCGGCTGCCCATTCTGCATGTTTCCACTTTCTGATGATTTCTCTGAATTGTTCCGGGTGCCATACGTAAACTCTTCTATACTCTTCAATTTCCTTTACTGTATTTCGTAGGTTTTCTATTCTATTGCATGACTCGATTATCCACTTTGCGAGGTCTGTAACTGTTCGTCTTTGGTTCTTTGCGCCGGTTCTTAATATCGTAGCTAATTCTCTGCATTTTTGAGTTTCGGTTAATCTTGTCAGTTCCTCTTCCACTGAGTCGTCCATATCTGTAGGTAAGTACCTTGATCCGGGAATTCGTTTCTCCAGTACGTTAATTCGTGGTCTGGCTTCTTCCCTTTGAATTCGTAATTTCATCTCTTTTTCGGTTTCCACTTCGATTGTGATATATATCGCGTCATTTTTCACAAATGGCGACGTTTCTCCTGTTATGAATTTCTTGAGTAGAAATTGTGGCATTCCTCCTGCTACGTTTTCTGTGGTTCTCGGTTTCTGACTCACTGCTGATCTTGGTTCCACTCCTAATTTTTCGCTGTGTCGTTCTTCCCAATGTCCAGGTTTGGCTATCGAGATTACGGTTTTCCTGTTGAATGGCCATTCTAGTTTTCCATCGTACCTTCCTCTTGCTAGAAGGAAAATACAGATAAATATTTCCTTTTGCCACTCGTCTCCGTTTGGGTATATTCTCAACTTCATACGATATCCTCCGATTTCCGTGTAAAACTGATGGCTGGTTAGACTAGTAATCTTTCCTTCTTCCGCTGATTTTACTTTTTCTGCCCATCCACTTATTTTCCAGGTGTAAGGTGCTAATCTGGCTCGGTCATTTATTTCCTCGTCTTCCTCCGGTTGCCATTCCATTTCGTTTATTATGTCTTCCGGTAGATTTTCATATGGGCCATCTTCATATAGTTCTAAAGTTACTTCGTTGGCGACCTCTTCTGGTGCTTCTCCTGGAATGTATTTTCTCCATTTTGGTTCTGTTTTCACCGTTTTCCATTTCCATTCTTTCTTACTTTCATCGTACACCTTTTTCCATGGTGTCGCTCGACAACGTGAGTCGTCTACTGGTTGTAATTTCGTGTTCAACTTTGGATCCTGTCTCCATACTTGATATATTGTTAATATCCGATCCATTTTCCTCTTCATTTCCTCTTGGAATTCTCTGATCTGTTGTTCTTTTTTCGTCGTGTTTTTTCTCTCTGGTTCATCCATGGCTATTATGTTTATAGTCTGTTCGTTTTCCCATATACCTAGTTCGTATATCGGGGTTCGTTCTCGTGGTCCGATTTGTCGCTTGTGGTACATTATAGCCACGTCTTCCACCATTCCATCGTCACTGCTTTCTATGATTGGTTGGATGATTTCCTGATTAATTCGTCGAAATAATTCGTGTATTTGACAGTCGGGGTCTACCGATATTTCCTTTATTTGGTCGTTAGGCAATTTTATCCTTATTTTTATCGGTTCGTCTCCTCTCATATCTCTTTGATGTTCTCCGTATTTGGCTATCAACTCGTCCGTTCTTTCATTGTCAAATCTCATAATGTCCGTGTCTCTTACATCTTCTACGAACATTTTCATTGAAATTGGCCTTGTTAGTGATAATCTATTAATATATTTTCTTGCTTGGTCTATTGCCTGTTCGGTCATTTTTATCTGATTTTGCCTCATGATCTTTTGTCTTTCTTTTTCTAATCCAGGTTGTATTTCCTTAATATACATTGTTTTGATTTTTTGGCATATATCCGCTATCGTTTCCTCGATTTCATTGTTATCGAAAGTTACCACGTTTATTCCATCTGGCCATATTAGTGCATCAGCCAAATGTACACCTCGTTTTATTTCCTTCCTTTGTAATACAGTGGTCGGTTTTTGTAGCTGGTTCCTAATTTTTCTGTTATCCATTCGTATAGCTCATTGGTATTTTCACCTCTTGTTGCTATGATTTGTCTTGGTATCTCTGGATGATCGATAACTACCTGATATTCCTTTCTATCGTATTCTTTTAGATTTTCTTGGTATCCTTTTATTATAGTTTTCCATGACGCTGTAAAAATACCGTTGTCTTGTTGATATCCTCTTGCGATTAATTTCATTATTCTACTTTAAGTTGTTGTATCTTTTAGATTGATAAACATCTCATTTTTACCAACTTCTTCTACTATCTCGTTGACTTCTCTTATTATTTCTATTTCGTCTTCTCTTGGACATTTATTTCCATTCCTTCTATTTCTGATTTCGATTCGTCTTTATTTGGTTTGTTTTCCTCACATGACTGGAATATCTCTCCTCCCAAGCTGCTTATTTCACTTTCGTCTTCATCCGTTTGTTCGTCTTGTATTTGTCTTAACATATTGATATGAGGTTTTTCCTTTTCTTCCGATTTACTCGTTTGCCCTTTTGTTTGGAGCCATATTTCTTTTAGTTTGTTTCCGATTTGTTCCTCGTTCCAGTTTGGCTCTTCTTTTCTAATTCTTGCTTCTATTCTTTGTAGTAATACCCTATGAATTCGATTTTTCGTTATTATTGGTTCCGACACCATCTTTCCTTCTTTTTCTTTTAACGTTGATGCTTCTTGTTCGTTTCTTTTGTAGTTCTAATCTTTGTTCTTCTTCCCTTTCTCGCGATAGCGCTTTCTCTGCCAGTAATTCTATTTTCCGTTCTAATACTTGTTCTTGTTCTATTCTTTTTAGTCCTTCGTCTAATTTCTGTATTAGTTCTTTCTTATTTAATTGGTCCTTTTCTTGTTTTCAGATTCTCTTCCTTCTTCCTTAATTGATCTTTTTCCTGCTCTAGAGCTTCTTCCTGCTCCCTCCTTTCGAGTGCGTTATCTAATTTTTGAATTACTGCTTCTCTTGCGAGTGCTTCCACTTCGTACATTAGTGATTTTTCGTTTTGCTCTTCCGGTATCTCCTCTTGTTTTATTTCTTGGCTTTCAATTTCCTCTGGTTTCTCTATTTTCACTTCCTTTTGCTGTCGACGTTTTTGTTTCTCTTCTTCCGCAAATTCTTTGATTGCTTCTATTTTCTCCATTTTGTTCGATTCGTTTGTCTTTTTGTTGGCATCATCTCCCCCTTCGTTCTCAAAACACTGCTCCGCAGTGTGGGTTTCTCCTGGGGTTTCCATTCTCATCATATTGATTCTTCGTGGAGTTTGTTTTCTATTTTCCCATCTCTGTTGAATTTCTTGGGCTTCTTCGGTTTGTAATCTTTGCCATTCCGCTTGTTGTTGTTGTTGATATTCTTCTGTTCTTTGTTCATACGTTTCTTCATTACTTCTCATTACGTTGATTCGCTGTTGCTGCGTATTGGCGGGTATCTGCTGCATCATTTCTTTCAATTCCATCGGCATTCTCTGTAATGTCTCTCGCAGCATGTCTATCTCTTGTATCACATTAATCTGTGGGTTTCTCATCTGGTTGTTTGTTCCTTGTTGATTTGGTCCTCTTTTTATGTTACATCTTCTCGCGAGATGTCTTTTCTGGCCACAATTGTAGCATGCTCTGTTATCCCGATTGTCTGCATATCCTCTCGGTGTGTCCTCTCCTGCCGCATCTCTGGCAGTTGTAGTTTCGGTAGCATTCTTCCGTTCGATGTCCAGTCCGTTGGCAGGTAGTACATGTCTCGTTTGTATTGGAACTGTTCCTGAAATTATTATTATAACTTACTTGGTTATTACCTCCATTCTCGGGGGGTTCCTTGTCGGTGGTGACTTGAACATCTGCTGCGCTCTGGGAATGAACTGGTTCATTGCTGGATTCGCATTGTTGCTTGGATTGTTGGTATTTGCGTTTGTTGTTGGTGTCGTTTGTTCTGTTGCCATCACTGCTACCTGATATCCCAATCCTAGATGTGCCTCACATCTATTCGCGATTTCTACCGCTTTATCCAATGTTTCTGGTGCCAAGCATCCGAGGTTGGCTCTTATATCTTCTCTTTTAATTCCTCTTACAAAAACATCTACCATTTTATCTTCTGGTATATCTTTATCTCCAAAAGCTTCTTTGCACAACTTTTTTAATTCACATGCGTATACTGCATTGGATTCGTCACGTCTTTGTTTCCTGTGTAGGAAGTCTAACATCTTCCTATTTCCCTTTTTCTCTATTCCGAATATCTTTATTAAAAATTCTTTTATCTCTGTCCACGTATTTAATTTCGTTGCATTGCTTGCTTCCTCCACGAATACATCCTGTGCGCTCCCTTTCAAATACAGGGGTAGTCGCTCCTTTACTTTTTGATCTGACCAATGGCAAATGGTCTTATATACTTCGAACTCCTTGATAAATGTATCTAGTTTGTTGAGGTTGCCATCGAAAGGCTCTCCTCTGAATTTCTCTCTAAATTCTCCTACTGTTGCGTTATTAGTATTCATCATTGCATTTGGGTTGGCTGTTGGCATTGTATTTGAGTTCGAGTCGGTTGTCATGTTTGGATTATTATCTCGACTTTTTGTTATCCCTTCCTCGCTTCCTGGTTCCGATATTTCTACTATATTCTCTGTATTAATTACTCTGCTTTCTTGGCTGCTACTATATTCAAAATCGTCTGGTCCGTTTTCTGATCTGGTTCCTGTTACTGTTACTGTTGATATCGCTGTGTTGACGCTTCTGTCACTTATTGCTTTTATCCTTTCTTCTTCTTCTAATAGGCTCTCTTCTTCTTTCTTTTTAGTTTGGCTTCTCGTATTATATCTTTTTGTTCTCAATGATTACGGTTATCTGCTAGTTTATCGCTGTGGCTTCTACTTCGCTGATTATTTCCTTTTACTTTGGTTTGCTCCGAATTTGCTTGAATTGCTTTGTGATTGCTCTGAAACTGCTCTAAATTGATTATCTCTTTTCTCTTTGATTTGCTCCGAATTTGCTTTGAATTGCTTTGCGCTTGCTCTGCAACTGCTTTGTCGTTTGCTCTAAAAATAAATAACACTTCCAATATTTTATACTTTATACAACTTTGCTCCTCCGTTTTATTATACTATATACTTTATTTCCCTTGTTCATGTTTTCCGCTGTGATTCTTCTTGTTTGCTTTGCCCCCCATCATTTTAAGTCCAATTTAAATTATCTATAACTCGTATCAATTATCTATCAAACTCGTATCAATTATCTATATAGTCATCAGTTATCTATATAGTCGCATCAATTATCTATATTTTATCAAATAAAATCAGTATCATCATATCATCATTCATTTCATTCATTAATTATTTTTCCTATGTCTCTCTGTTTCAAAAATTGTTTGCTTATTCCTCAATCGCTGGCGCTCTATGGGCCTTTATCTAAATCCTTTAATTCTTAATCACTGGCATTCTATGGCCTTTATCTACATCTTTTAATCTTTAATCGCTGGCACTCTCTGGCCTTTATCTAATTCCTATTCTCTTTTTACTGGCATGCTATGGCCTTAAATTCTCGTCTCATCCGGCATTCTATGGCCTCTATAATTTATCTTCTCTATTGGCTCTCTATGGCCTTCTCTATTTACTCGGACTTGAGTTTTCATCAGTGACCTATTGGGTGGTTTGTCCGATGGACAAGCTTGAGGCCTCACACTGACTTCTCAATCCATGGCGTCTGTTGGGAGCGCATTTATCCGGTTACGCTTGCCTCACCGCCACTCGGATATCCGGTACTCGGTGTGGGATCCGGGTTATTGTACCGAACTCCTCGCTGGGTTAATAATCTAAAAAACATTCCCTCAGTACTCGGTGTGGGATCCGGGTTGTGTACTTCGGAGAATATAAAAGAATGGAAAACCTAGCCGTTCAATCAAGCTCCAAAAGCGGTTTACTTGATTTCCCGAATAGTGAAAAGAAAAGGAAGAAAAATTTGGGCGCTGCAATTTTCTATTATTTCCATCTACCGTCAGCCGCCCCGCGTCAGATTTCCAGCTCTGCTTGGCTGCCTCAATCTGATCCTTAGTAGGACCTTTCGAGTATGAACCATTTACCGGTTGGTTCACATCTCACCTACCGCTTGGTGTCCTCGATACTCGGTGTGGGATCCGGGTTGTGTATCGAGTCCCTACCCAGGTAAAAAAAAATTCTCGGTCGATACTCGGTGTGGTATCCGGGTTTTTGTATCGAGCGGTTCAGCGTCACTAGTCCCTTGGCTAGCAACAACCTGAACTCGACAGTCCGCCGCTGTCCTCTGGTGCCTCACCACCAGCTAGGGAAAAAAATGTTTCTAGGTACCTTTACGAGACTTTTGGCTCTCTCACCTTCGGCGTCTAAATCATGCGCATTTTCTCTCACCTCTCAGTTCATCCCTTCACTTCCCCCATCAAAATTTGTGGTAATCGCATCAACAAGTCTCCCAAAAGAGGTGATCAATCTCTCGCCGGCTACTTGTTGACATTTGCGACTTGGCCTACCCCTTCATTTCTCAGTCAGGTTGATCAGGGTTTTCCCTCGGGTGAGCGTACTATCGTTTTGATAGCTCATGTTATCACTTTTCACTCAGGTCTCACGTTTTCCTCCTCCTATCTCCATATAATATAGATAAAACATAAAAGAAATATACACTAGGAAACCTATTGGTTGTCGAAATTTTTCTGCCCAAATATGCGGTCTAGATAGGTTCCGCTGCTTTTGTGTTTTCTGTGCATGTAGTTAATTTTCCCTGATTCGGCTTTCGTATGTTACTTTAATTTTACTTGTCATCATTTATTTACTCTTATTTATCAGTTACTCTTTTACACACATTATACATTTAATTATTAACTATTACAACAACTCATTTATTATCGATTACCACAACAATTTCATGGATAAAACACTGTAATTCGTTCCTTTATCTTTCTCTGACACAACACACAATGCGATTCTTTGGCACACCCCTGACAAAAACTCAGGTGCCCACAAGGTATTACCATCACTCGTGCTTCTTCCGTTCGACATACATAACATTCCCGATAGGCTTTGGTTTGCTCTTTTATCATTCGCATTATCTCTTCTTCCATTGTTTCGACCTTTTTCATCATTATGCTCCACTCTTTGCCAAATTCGGCTATCTCCAATCTCATAAACAAAATTTCATATATCTTTTCGGTTGTTACTTCTTCGTCGATGTTAATTAATTTTATCAGAATACATAGTTCATCAGGGTAGAGGCTTGAAATCGATGCGACGTCTTCTTTAACTTTTCTCATTAATTTTTGTTTATTTATCAATCTCTCTAGGTTGTCATTTTCGATGTTCAGTATCTCTCTTAGTTTCGTTATTATCGGTTTAGTTTGCTCCATCTATTAATAAAACATTTATCAATATGGTCATTATATTAACTTATTATCGCTTATTCTCACGTTGGGTTTATTTGATTTTTCCCCGTTTAAATTCTTTTCTATTCTATTTATTTTTACTTTCGTTCTCTTAACTTACCCCATTTTCATTTTATCCCGATTTTTACCCTTTAATTAAATGTTGTTTGTTTTATGTGAGTTGCTTTGTTATTTCTATGCGTTGTATTTCTTGTAGTTGGTTTGATCGTTTTCTATAGTTTTGTTTATTTTATTTTTTATACTTGGTGGGCTAATCATTTGTTTGTTAATCTATTATGTTTCCTTGGTCGTTGGGTTGCTTGTTTTTGTTGCTCTAAGCTTGATAATTCTAATTTTTTCCAATTGACGAAAAAAAAAATTTTTTCTGAGCTCTAAATTTGTGCTGTCAAATTGGTCGTTTTTCATCGTTCATTTGTAGTCCAATTGTAATCGTTTTTCATCGTTTATTTGTAGTCAAATTGGTCGTTTTTCATCATTTGTTATTGCGTTCCGTTCGTCATTTGTTATCACGTTCCGTTTGTCAAGTTCATCTCTCCCTGGTCCGACCAAATGTCGTCCCGACATTTTCTATTTACTTGTAAGATTTTGTTTCGGTTTCCTTTGGTCTTTCCAAATGACAAAGCTTTCATTCTCGGCTGAGGGTATACTGGCGAATTCTTTGTTGTTTCTTAACTTGGCTGTGTTGATCTTTCCTACTGACAAAGCTGAGTCCCCCAAATTTATACTTGGTGGGCGAGCCATTCGTTTCATTAGCGTTTTCTTATTTTGTAGTAAAATTGGTCGTTTTTCGTCGTTCTTTATTTAGTTTCATTTATTAGGTTTGATTCTTGTTAATCTGTCTTCTGTTCCTTTATCATCTCTCCTAGGTTCGGCGAAAATGTCATCCCGACATTTTCAGTTTAATAGGTTGTTTTGTTTTTTCCAATTGACCAAGCTTTCATCCCGGCTGAGGGTGTACTGGCAAACTTTCTGTTGTTTCTTGACTTGGTTGGGTTGATATTTCCAATAGACAAAGCTTCAATCCCGGCTGAGGGTGTACTGGCAAACTTTCTGTTGTTTCTTGACTTGGTTGGGTTGATATTTCCAATAGACAAAGCTTCAATCCCGGCTGAGGGTGTACTGGCAAACTTTCTGTTGTTTCTTGACTTGGTTGGGTTGATATTTCCAATAGACAAAGCTTCAATCCCGGCTGAGCCCCCAAATTTATATGTGGGGTTAGTGGTGTGGATGACCTTCACCCCAATCATATAAAATAGTTTTTTGCTCCCGCCAATGGTTACCCGTTGCTAGGCAACGTTGGTAATGTAACAACTGGTCACAGGACGTCCAAAGGTGAGTTCCGATATCAGAACTGCTAAGGGTTAGTCCTATGTCGGGTTCAGCGGACTGCCGTTAGAAGGCCTATGTCCGTCTTCTATTTCAGGTCCCTTTATCACTTTCTATTTAATGCTTTCGTTCCTATATTTATTTACAGATAATAACATAATAAACGGAACAATTTTATTTAATGACAAACAAATTAAATTATCATCAGACATTGAGTTTCTCATCTTATTTGGCTACTCCTTGGGCACGTCTTCGCAACCGCTCGGTTCGACCGGGTCGAGCGTGTGATCTGGGCTTCTTGTTAGCTGATTGGGCTCTTTCTTGGTCGCGATAGGCTAATTGTGCCGGAGCGAATACCAGAGGGTAAGTCACTGCACTTCCCTCCTGGCACGCCGACAAGGCGACCTCCAGTCCTTTGATTTGTGTTCGCTGCGCCTGGTTTAACACTCTTTCCTCTTTCCAGCCCTGTTGTGCGGCAGTGAGGCGCTGGTATAATGATTTCATTTTCTCGGGTTCGGCCCAAGTGGCTTTCAGCTGTTGCATCTCTCGACTCTGTTGTAGAAGTTGTCGGTGCAGGTGCTGATTTTCTCGTCTGAGTTCTTTCAGCTCTTGGTGCAATATTTTCGTGGCTTTCATTTCTAAAATTACAATATTTAAATGATTAGTCGTTTACAATATTGATTCAACTCTATTGATCCTCTCTCTTAATTAATTTTACAATGTAGTGTCGGTGGCGTCTCATGCGTTTTAGTTGATTGGTGATAATACTCTGGGTGGTCCAAGTTTAATAACAAAAACGTTCTATCTTTTCCTATCATTTATCATCTATAAAACGTGTGGAAACTTATTGCCAAAAAATATAGAAAATTTACATTACTTTAATTACACTAATTGTCAAAGTAGTTATTTTATAAAACTGAAAATTGAGTAACCCGTGAGACATAAAACATTTATTGTCAAAAACAAAAACATATCGATTTAATTCATTCACGACCATTAAAACGTTCACTCCTTCGATTGTTGTGCTTGGAATTCCATTGAGGATGCCTGCTCGCATAGGTATGATCGCCGGTTTGACGAGATCCGAGTCGATTTCGAAGAGTTGATTGCACGAGGTTCTCCGGTATCACCATTTTTGTCGGTGCTGTCATCTGCGTCAGCCTCGGGTCGTCTAATTCGAAGGACACTCCATATTCTGGCGGGAATCCATCGGTGCTCGGGATAGCACCACTTGCGATATCTCTGTTCACTTGCGCTAGTCGCTGTCGGGCCAACATCGCTTTCCGGTGGTACTTTCTTTCGAGTTCTTCCATCTTCATGGCTGCGTATTCGGCTCGCTGGCGGGCTTCTCGTGCTGGATTGTGGCCCGGCTCGCGCTTAATCGCGATACTTGGCAACTCGATCTCTTCAGCTTGATATTCTGATCTTCTTGGCCAACTGGAGTCTCCGTAAGTGGATAACAGATATCCGTTATCCCACAGAATTTGTCGGTATCGAGCGGCAGAAGCGCTCGGGATCTGTAGAGTCACTCGAGAATTGCCACTCCAATTGCCCTGCGGGTCTCTGCGATCTAAACGTGAAAATAATTAATTACCCATCATTCTTATCGATGCGCCTGCGTGTGTAAAACATGGACGTTAGTGATTTATGCTATTTTTATCAAGTGTTAATAGGGTGAATTTTTGTTATAATAAAATTTGAAACGTAACGTGCGAAATTACCTAATTTTTTCTCTTCACTAGGCATCTGAGTATCATTTCTTGAGATCCGGTCTCGTAAAGAGTCTCGAGCTCGAACACGTCCACTATCGGTGCTAGTTGTTTGGTGATTCATTTACGCGGTATGGAATGTGAGTTTTTACTGTGTTCTTTTATATTCGTGAATTATTTGCGAGGGCGTGGAGGGGTGAATGAACTGTCGTTAATTTATTCGTTTTCGTGGTGGATGGTTAATATAATTATTTTAGTCATTGATTGTTTATTATTTGATACCGATCATTATTTATTTTGTTCAGTTCGGCGGTAAAAGTTCATTTTCTATTGATCGCTTCACCTTCCTTTGTTATGATAAGTTGATATGATCATCGTCATCGACTTGTCATTCGTGTCAGATTTTTGGTGATTTATTCCGCGGTAATCTCGGACTATGACCTATTCGTAGTTTATTTAGCGTATGAACAAACAATTTGATCTGTATTGGGTCTATGTATCAATATGCATTTAATCACAAATTTCACTTGTCGATTGGAATTTTTGATGCTCATTATCCGAATTGCTGTTCTCATTCGACGACGGTGTATCCAAGAAAACACTCCACTACAAGTCGCTCCGGATTATCGTCATTGCTGAAAGAAGATTTAATTGTACATGCTGGTTAGGGAGAAACTGCTGGGTGGAATACGGGGTGACAGCTATTCAGCGAAGAGGATACCACGGTTGGGAAAGGGTCTAAATCTTCATTTGGATTTTTAGTTGGGTCGTGTTATTGCACTATGGTTTGTTCTCTTGGTTGGCACTTCTGATTTTATCGCTTTCATTAATTTCAGGGTGTTCCTAATTTTATTCGATTTCAAAGATTCAATATCATTCGTGGCAAGTCTGTGGTATTCGAATCCCTTCACGAAAGCTGAGTTCTTATGTTTACATCTGCGAATCATTTGTGATATTTTGTTATCTCGTTCTATTATCATTGTGTACAATTATTAATTGATTTATTCGTGTGCGGTTAATATGGTTATTTTGGTCGTTTTTTTATCAGTTATTCGTGACCTAATAAATTTTATTATTCTTGGATTTATGAATCGTGTATTTATCTTTCAATGATTTAAATCTAATCATTAAGTAGGTTTACAGTTTATTAATGCCTTAATGCATTAAGTATTATTACTTTTATGAAATTTTTGCGGATCTATATCTTGTCGTAATTTTCTCGAAATCAGTTATGTCTACTCTGTCGTTTGCTGTTTCGTTTCTTTACTCCATTTTCTCTGGCTTCTTGCTCATAAGTCATTTATTAATTTAGATTAGATCCGAGGATACTTTAAATCATTAATACTTATTAAATTTTTCTTGATTTTTATTACGTGAGTATTTAATTTTGGATCATTTATTTAATTAATTACTATCCCTGATTACGTTGCAAAAGTCTTCTCGTTATGGTATGTTCTGGTCGCAAATTTAGTCATGATTTCATTATTTTAATTTGAATAATTTATTTACGTCACATCTAGTTTAATATTAGGGATTCAATTACTTTACATTAATTTAGTTTAATTTCCATTTAGTTATTAAATTTATCTGCATCGCATCGGTCTCAAGTCCCCACTACCCGAGCCTTAATTTTAGTCCTAAAGTTCTTGTGTTCATATTAGATTTTACGAGTGCCCACTGGACTACTCGGTGTTATCATTTTAGCCGATGTGTAATTAAATATTTAGGTCGATTTTATGGGAGATGGGTGAAAGAGATCTAGCCAAAAGTCTAGCTCTCAATCTTCCCACTGCCCTTATACGGTAGAATATTTACGTTCGAGATCCGTCGTTACGCACGACAGAGCTCTCACGGGCACACACTGTAGGCGGAGAAACCGCACTTACACAGTGTGACTAGTTATGTTATGATTTTTCTTTCTTGTGTGATGTGTGGCTGTGGGCCAGAAAAATTTCGACTCATAAAGCTGAAGATTCATTTTTCATAAATACATATATTTGTTGAAACAATTTCATCATAGCTCATTCATAGTTCATACATATCAACATACGACAAGAGGTTCCCACACATACGATCAAGTAGAGCTTACATTAAGATACTTGATTCGCAGAATGAAAACGGTTATCGAGAGTTGTTCCTTTGAATTGGTCTGACAAAAGTAATTTGTTCACTGAGTGAAAAGTAATTTTTTCATTAAAACTTTGTGAAAATGGATTGGTATTTATACCTGTTCTGTGACCCTAACCTTGCGTGTTATTTTTTATGCGTTAAAACAAAATTTGACCTTGCAATTATGTGTCTAATTAATTTCTAATTTATTATTATTTTTTGATTTCTTTTACAATTTACTCATTTATTTTTAATTTCAATCATTTCTGATTAAAATTATTTTATTTTTGTTCACTTTATTCATGAACTCTTTTAATTTTTCGTAACTTGTCACTTTTTCGGTCAAATCTTTTGTTATCATGTTATTTCTATGTCCATTCGTGCGTATCTTGGTGCGTTTGTTAATATTTTAATTTAATTTTATGTTTTCTATTTTATATGTTAAATTATGTGTTTTTCTCGCATTTTTAGGTGTTTATTAGATGTTTAAGGGTCCGATTTTGAAATGTGCGTGTTGTATTTGCGTGCTGTTTCCAATCCATTTAAACAAAAGCTTGTACTGGCCCAACACTATTTTGGAGAATAATAACTCAAAATTTTAAGGATCATAAAATTTTTCTGATAGAAACATTAGGAATCAAATCTTTAACTTCTTTAAAAAGTGGATTATTAATATTATTATTATTACTGTACTTATAATTATTATAATAATTATTATTATTATGATTGATAAAATTTGTTAGGAATACCATTACTGCTAGTTCTCTTATAGCTTTAGTATTGTTATTATAAATCTGAATGACAACTTTTGTGGCCCCATTAAAAATAACTAGTATTGTTATTATTATATTAATATTATTATTGTTGGGACTACACACAATTTTGTTTGAATGAATCGGTAATAGCACGCAAACACAACACTCAGATTTTAAAATCAGACCAATAAACACCTCAAGTAAACACCTTAAAATGCGATAAAGATATAAATAAAAATATAAAATCAAAAAACATAAAAATAAATAAAAATAATTACAAAATGCATCAAGATCCGCACGAAATAACATAAAATTTGACCGAAAAATTGAAAATTTACGTAAAAGCAAGGAATTAATGAAAATGTTGAATTAAAATAAAATAATTTTGGTTAGAAATAATTCATTAAAAAACTTAATGGAAAAATTGTAAAATTAAATCAAGAAAATAATAAAAATTAGAATTAGATTATACAAATAATCTCAAGGTCAAATTTTGTTTTATCCTATTAAATTTAACACGCAAGATTAAGGTGACAGAATAAATACCAATTCATTGTCGCATAAATTTAATCACTTGTGAGGGATCACTTTTTCTATTAAAAAGCTTTTACGTTTTATAACAGAAAAAACAGCATTGGATCACAAGCTTCTAGAAACAAAACTCGAAAACGATCACAAGTTACTGAAACTATCGAAAATAATGAAGTGAGCATGAACGATGATTATGAGTATGCCATGTGAATGATGCAACTATGTAACGAATATTATGGGCAATTATACGATATGAAAAAATGAATTTGTTTTACTAATGTCAAAATTTTTCTGGCCCACAGCCACACACCAGCTCGTGCCCGTGAGAGACCTCGCCGTGAGTAACGATGGGCTCGAACGTCAAATCATTCCATAGGGGTAGTGGGGAGATTGGGAACCAGTCTTTTAGCTGGCTCCCTTTCCACTCACTCCCGAAAAATATTTTTTCATACTTAAAACCCATAAAAATAAAATTGGCTCAAATCGCCTGTCGACTAAAAAGACTAAAATATATTTGCTCGATTAAAAATCCTGAATAATTTATTTTTATATTTTTATTTGTATTACTTTAAATTTTTGTTTTAATCAAGTCAATAATTTTATTTATTTATTTTTTAATAATATTATTGTTAAATTAAATTGTTTGTTTTAATGAGTTAATTGAGCTGGGACGAAAACTAGGGGGTACGTAACTGCGTTTCTCTCTTGGCTAGCAGCCAACGCTACCTCTAGCCAACGTATCTGGGTGCGCAATTTCTGCACTAGTTGTCTTTCCTTCTGCCAACCTCGTTGAGCAGCATTCATCTTTTGGTAAATTTTTCTCGTCCGTTCGGGTTTGAATCAGGTCGATTTGATTTCCTGACATTCTTTACTGACCTGCAATAACTTTTGGTGAAGATCCTGGTTAGTTGTGCGAAGACGGGACAGTTCTTAGTTTATTACATGAATAGTTTCCATACCTGAAGTGAAAATATTAGTGAACGTTAATATGGCGAGTGATAGCGGAATCGGAGATTTTTTGGGTATTAGTATTGTTACAATTTAAAGGGCTCTATATAAACCGTGAACTCGATTTATTAAGTTAAGGAACTTTACGTCGTATTAACTTACGAGGGTTGTTTCTCGTTGATTATTTTCTAAGTATGGGAGTTACAAGTCATTAATTAAGTACTAACTATATTACAACTCATTTAACTCTTTCACTGCGCAATATGTTTTGAGATTTCGTGTTCGATTTGCGCAAATCATTCGATTATTGTACGTACAGATGCACAAAATTTCGATTTTACTATGCGAAAAGTGAAACATCATCTTATCAATTTTGTACCTGACTTGTTTGAATACTCTGTGTGAATAGTTGTGTGGAACAGAGAAGAATTCGGAGCGTATGGGTCATTCATATTGTGCGAGTATATACGGCTTGAGCAGTGAAAGGGCTTTAGGATTTTATTTTATTAAAAATTATATATAAAAATTCATTGAATGAAACTAAATTTATTTAAATAAAATTTACAATTGTGATATTTCATGATTGTATTATCTGAAAGATCTTCCAAATCTTCGATCCTGGAGTGCCTTCATGCCCTGACTTCGTTCTCTTCAGCTTGGATGAAAGCACTGATAGGAGTGTTCGTCTCTTCTATTTCAATGTTGGATAAGGCTGTTGAATAAATTGGCCGGAAGAACGATATCTGTAGGCGCTTGCATCCGTGAGAGTGCAGGGTCTCGTAACTCGAAGGAGACGCCGTATTCCGGCGCATATCCGCCAGTGCTGGGGATCTCATCAGAGGCAATCGCAGCATTGATTCTTTCTAGTCGCCTCCTCGTCATTCTCACCTTCCACTGGAACTTTCGGACTAATGCTTCCAATCTATAAAGTGAGAATTCAGCTCGCTGACGCGCTTCTCGAGCCGGGTTCCCGTTTGATTGAGAGGCTAGGTACCTCGATTTTGTCCTGCCGAGAACCTGTTTTGATGGGCTATCCCCCAATGAGGAGAGACTGTAATCGGCGTCCCACAATGACTGCCTATAGAATTTTATTGCTTTATTTTCTCCATCTACCCTTATTGCGATTCTTAAGTTTGTTATCTTGACGCTTAGTATAACTTTTATTTTTGAATTTATTATTATTCTGTCTATTAGCAAAGTTAATCATTAACTAATATTGGCATCATTGTAATTTTGGTCATCGCGATTACGTTGTAGCATTATCGATTGCTATACTAGTAGCTCACTATATCTATGTAGGTCTGTACTAGGTCAGGTAATAGCTAGTTGGCCTACATATATTCAAATATTCTCGGTTGGCTGAACTACTATTAAGTGTATTTAAATAAGATAAAGATAATCTTGGTCGTTGATTTTTCATATATTTTACCTTCTCGTGATTTATAATCTCGGTGGATATTTCATCTTTTCTGGCACATGTCTATCTCATTCAGTCGGACTACTACTCTCAGTTCTGTATCGGTCGATGGATGGATATTTATGCATGTCAGATTAGAATCAAATTAACATTCGTAACGCTTCGAATACTTCAAGTGCAAGATTTATTAATTTGGACTACGTTTATTTCGATTTGGGTGTATCAAATTGGTTGTGTCTGACGATATTATTTTATGACTAAATAAAACTTCATGACTTTTCGTAGTCTCCGTTGTTATTATCGTGAGGTGAGGTTTTATGTTTTCTTATTTTTATTAGGCTTAATATACATTGAGTTTATATAGTCGTTAACACTGATCATCACCGTACTCATATATTTGTTTTATGCTCCTTTTAGTATCACTGTTTTCTATTCAGCGCTAGCTATTAGCCTATATAATAAATTTAAAGTCTGAGTTAAATAACTGTTCCTTTATTTTAGGGTCTGCGACAAGGGTTAGTTTCAGTCTGATTGTTCGTTTTATAATGTTATAAAAATCACGGTCAAATCTATTAAATTCCATTTAACTACATCTATTCTGGGTTTAAAATTGGACTTTAAAACTACTGGTTAATTAACATTTCTCATTCATATTAACTGTGGGCCAGAAAATTTCGACAAAAATAAATAAACCTGATCCATTGAAGCATATAATTCAACATAAAATATTACTTTACATTCATAGACAACACACTTACAGAAGACACGCACAAGCAGGGACTTACTTATAGTTTGCTCAAGTATGTATCGTGTAAGTTGATTCAAAAATTCTCGAGCGTTCTGCCTTCCGTAAATGTTTCACAAGGAAAAAGTGCTTTTCGAAGTTGAATACGTCATTTTATGGTTTAACCAATGTTTTTTTTGTGAAAATGAATCGGTATTTATACCTATTTTGTGACCCTAACCTTGCGTGTTCTTTTTGATGAATTAAAACAAAATTTGACCTTGATTTTACTTGTAACATCTATCTCTAATTTTGTTATTTTCTTACCTTAAATAGATAATTTATTATATTTATATTCTAATTGAATATTTTCGATTAAAAATATTTTATTTTCAACCAGCTTTTCCATTAAAATGCTGATTTTATAAATTGATCTATTTTCGGTCAAATTTCCTTGTTATATTGTTATGTTTGTGTTAATTTCGTGCTGATCTTGATGCATATTTGTTATTATTTTAATTTACATTTATGTTATTGATATTATATTTAATTGCATTTTCCTCATAGTTTAAGGTTGTTTATTTGGTGATGATGTGCCTGATTTTATCTCTGCGTGCTGTTTCCGATCCATTTAAACAATTCCGTGTATTGGTCCAACACTATCTTTACAAACAATGCAATTTGCAACACATCGGTCACCAGATCCCTGAACGTTGTCATAGTGAATCTCGAAAAGTTCTTCAATGTTAATCCCTGTGAAATGGTAAATTTTTGTTCCGAGAAACTCTTGTGCGCAATAATCCAGCGTATTTTTAATTCTTGGATAGAGTTCCTGGATTTTCTTTTATACATGTTAATAACGATAAAAATTTTTCAAAGTAAGATGTGATAAAATAAATTAATATGAAATTTTCAAAATAATAATAATAAAAATAAATTCATCAACAATCAAAGAAAAAATTAACTTACTTGGTATCAACTTATGAATACTGATAACCCATACACATTGAACAATCCACTGATTAATAAATGAACAACAATCACTAGGTACTGTATACAAATGACTGAGTACTGTAAAACTCACTATATACATCTAGGCATTGAATAATTGAGTATCTTATTCAATAAAACTTCCTATTTAACTAATATTTACCCTTTGAACGCTGATATTCAACCAACTTAACCCACTTAAAAATAAAATAAAATTTTCTCTCAATCTTTTCCCTTTAAAATACTTGGTTATTCACTATACACACACTCACAATATGTTATCAATAACTAGTTACTGAACAAATCAATATCAAAAATTGTTTACTGACCAAGAAATCTTTAAATAAAAGCACATAAAAATTTGAAAAAATCAAAAGAAATACAATTTCAATTACAAATTTTATTAACTTCTACATTCTTTTATCGATCCTTGATGTTTCCAAATTGTTTGGTTGCTTAGTTACCTGGTTCCTATCAAGAAACTATTAATCAAATTCATCGAAGCCCAATCAATTGTTGTATTTTTTCTGAATAAAAATTGATTCCTTTGTTTACAGTCTTGTATGTGGTTTATTGAAATTATTTTGTAAAACTTAAGTTTTTTTTAAAAACTTTGAAATTTTTCTATTATTTTTGTAATATTTTTAATTACATCCAACAATGAACACTTATTAAAAGTTATTTTCAATTAATTTTCACATGCCCCTAAATAAATTAATTACTAACAGCTCAAAAAAAATTACTTAAATTTATTTTTACACATTTTTTATTCTTTTTACTCCAACTCTTGTGGTTTATTGAATGATAAATTAATTAGTAAGTATAAGTGGTTGTAATTGATAGTAAAAAGAAACTTGATTAGAAAAATATTTTTAAATTAATTTCACAAAACATATATTACTTTCACAGTACTTGAAATAAATTTTCATATATTTATTGAAAATTATTAGATTTTTAAGTTTCTAAACATCATTGAATGAAGTTAATAGATAAAATAATTATCATCTACCACATTACTAGAAATTAAATGATTATCGACCAACCACTAAATTAGTTAAATTTCTAACAAAGTTTAAAAAACTACATGGAACAGGTACTTGTGTACTGATAGATACCGATAAAATCTACTAAAAATCAAAATATGTATGTTTAATTGTTGTAAAATATAGTTTTTTGTAAAAATAAGACTTATCCTTAAATTATGATTAGTATGTGAATAGAATTTGATTAAAGTTGTGAGAATTATTTTAAGATGTTAAATAAAACTGATTAATTTGTAAATAATGCTAGTGCTTTGAAGAAATTTTAAAATAAGACCTTCATCAAATTGATAAGAAAATAGTAGTTATTGAGTAATACTTATTAAAATGATTTTTGACAAGTTTTGATAGATCGTTAATAAAATTTGTTAGTACTTTGAATAAAAATTTTAAAAAAAGTTTCAACATAGTACCAAATTGTAAAGAAAATAGTACTTATCAATTAAAAGATTAATTAAATTAACTAAGTTTTAAAGTGATTGAAAAAATTTGTTAGATCATTTTTTGAAATTTTATAAGATTGTTAGGTAATTGTTGAATGAAAATTAATATATGATATCGACTGCTCGATAGTATTTAATTGTAAAATTTCTCTTCATTCCTGGAAATAATCATAAATATTTAAAATATTCAGAAAATTGTCAATAAAAACATAAATTTTTTAAATACTAGTCAATTTTAGTTTTTAATTAAATTAAATTACAATAATAATAAAATCAAATAAATACTTGAATACAAATAATTACATGAATCAAACATTTTCTTAGAACCGAAACGTATCGTATATTTTATTCAGATTCCAATAATATCGTTAAAAATAACCAAAATCTTATTGATATATTTTGATAATCCTTAAATCAATGAAAATGTATCAATTTCATTAAGTATCCATCCTTAGACATCGATATCCAACCGAATGAATCCCCTTAAAAATATCATAAATTCCCCTCTTAACCTATCGTTTCCCCTAAAATATTATTAAAGTTACTGTCAACCAATCATTTCTCTTTAAATGAATATTTCCACTTTCAGCTGTATTCATTATTTTCATAAAAATCACCGACTTATTTCGATATTCAACGGAATAAATTTTTTGAAATCCCCTTAAACCATCATACACTCATCAATTGACCAATCATTTCCCTTAAAAATAACAAAATTCAACTGACTCAACCCCTTAAAAATATCAACAAACCTGTTCTTAATCGATCATTTCCCCTTAAAATATCGTAAATTTCCCCTCAACCAATCATTTCTCATCAAATGACATTATTTATATCATCTTTTCACTCACATATCGATATTCATCCAAATATAACCCCCTAAAAAATATTATAAATACCCCTCTTAACCAATTATATTACTTTTGTGATTGATATCCATGAAATCAATAAAATTGAAAATGAAAGTAAATAATTGACCCTTTATCTCAAAGATATTTTATTTTTTTCTAAGTTTCACTAAAATATTTTTAAAAATCAACTGAAATCGATAACAGTTTAATAAAACCGTGTATAATTAACAATAAATTTTAATTAAATCGTGTCTCGCAACAAAAATTTACCATTTCACAGGGATTAACATTGAAAAACTTTTCGAGATTCACTATGACAACGTTCAGGGATCTGGTGACCGATGTGTTGCAAATGGCATTGTTTGTAAAGATAGTATGAGAGTAACATGTTCAAATGGATGTCCATATTGCCACGATTTCAAACGAGACCAAAGAATCCATATATTGCTGGCCAAAATGCGTAAAACATATTACTCGGATATTTTTGATTTGAAATAAAAATTAATTTTTTTTATTTAATCTTTGTCAATAAAAATATTTGTATTGATTGAAAGTTTGTTGTATTTACAATTCAAAATTTATCGATGATTTATCAATCTTTTTCAAAAATTATTCTTAGACTTACAATTAAATTAAAAAAAAATTAAAAAAAATTATTAATAATAATAAAATAAAATAATAATAATAATATTAAATAAATAAAAATAATAATAATATTAAATAAAAAAATGAAAAAAAATGATAAATAATTATTTAATTCACTTCATTAAAACAAACAATTTAATTTAATAATAATATAATTTAAAAAAATAAAATAATTGACTTGATTAAAACAAATAATTAAAGTAATTAAAATAAAAATAAAAAAAAAATTATTCAGGATTTTTAATCGAGCAAATATATTTTAGTCTTTTTAGTCGTCAGGAGATTTGAGCCAATTTTATTTTTATAGGTTTTAAGTATGAAAAAATACTTAGGCTTTTTATTCGAGGAAATATTTTTAGGTTTTTTAATCGGTAGGTGATTTGAGCCAATTTTTATTTTTAGGCTTTTTAATCGAGAAAAAATACTTAGGCTTTTTTATCGTGAAATAAAATTTTTTTAAAAATTTGAAAATTTAAGCAAAAAATTAAATTAAATAATAATTCACTTCATTAAAAAAAAAAATTAAATTTCTTTTTTTAAAACCCGCCCTCCCCCAGAAAAAATTTAGGCGGGGGTCTCAACTTTTTTTTTAAAGCCAAATATCCCCGGGGCATAGTCCTCATTATACACTACTCATATAGAAACACTATTATATTTCATGTTACTTCATTGGAATGATAAATTCAATTATTTATTTTATTTGAACTTTTTTGTCAAGTATGCGGAAAATTAGCAAGACGGGAAATACCGCCAATTTTCCATATACTTTTCATTAACAAATTAATTTGGTTTATACACTTAAAATTTTTTGATTTTGTGTCTGGAATAATATATATTAGAAATAAAATAATTTAAATTGATATAATACAAATAAAAATAATTATTATTATTATAATATATCAGTGATATATACAGTAAAGATTCAAAAAAAGAAACCCCATGAAAAGAAACTTTTCACAAAAAGCAACTCTCGGAAAAAAATATAACTATATTCAATTTTAAAATTTTATTCAGTAAAAGCAACTTTCGCAAACTGCGGTTTTTTTAAAATTAATTTGTCAAATATATTATTTAAAATTTAGTATATCCCAGTCAGTATGAGTAAAAAATAACCAAATTTATTTTATTAAGTTCCTGAAGTTGTAAAAGCTTTTTAGTGTTTTTAAATGTGGTTTTTGAATGAGCGACTTAATCATAAGATTGTCACCGATAAAATCCTGCAAATTAAAGCTCTAGAACTACATAGAAATTTGATTTGTGATGTTTTATTTATGGACAGTCATGGTTGGATTCAAAAATTTAAAAGAAGGTACTCAATTCGATTTCTTAAAATTTGTGGTGAAAAATTATCAGCAAATCATTCCGCTATGCCTGCATTTATTGAAAAATTCAAAAGGAAACTAGAGAAGCGGCAAATTCTGCCCGAACAGATTTATAATGCTGACGAAACTGGGCTAGTATTTAAAAACCTTAATTCAAAAACGTCAGTTTCAAATGGAGAAAAGAACGCACCTGGTAGAAAAAATAGTAAGGAGAGGATTACCATAAATGCGTGTGTAAATAGGGTGTGTAAATGCTACTGGCCGGCATAAGTTGCCCCTGATGATTATAGGTCAAGCGAAACAGCTACAATGTTTTAAAAATATTGTTTTACCTAACATACACAAAAGATCATCAAGAAATGCTTGGCAAACTAGTGAAAATTTTAAAGAATGGTATCATAACGTTTTTGTGCCTGAAGTTCAGAATCATTTGGCCGAGAAAACAGGCCATTTTGTTATCAGACTATGCGAGTGCTCATTCTTTGAGTACCGAATTAATTTCAAGCGATGGCAACATTTCAGTCATGTTCTTTCCGCCGAACACTACTGCGATACTGCAACCACTCGATAAGGGTATTATAAAGTGTTTGAAAACTTCATACCGCAAAAAATTGTTACTCAGTTTAGTGTCATCAAGTAGCGACACCTTGGAAGAATGGTTAAAAAAGATTACTCTGAAAGATGTAGTTTTTATGATAGTAGAGTTATGGTATGCAATTAAGAATGATACAATTATAAACGCTTTTAAACAGTTATTTGGTTCAGATGAAGAATTAGATTTTAAATTGACTCTTAATCATTTCCTGGAAGAAGACAATATACCATTAATAGAACTATACCGCCGCGTGCTTCCATTCAATAACTCAGATTATGATCAAATAATAAACTGGTCTAATAGAAGCAACGAAAATATCAGGTCATTATTAACTGAAGATGATATAGTTGTTAATCCAGTTTTCGGTGCTGAAGACAATAATAATGAATGTTCCATTCAGGATATAGATGAAGCTCTCCGAAATGTTAATAATTTGCTAACTTGGGCCGAGAGTAATTTAGCTATTCGGGAATTTTTAAACCTTCGAAAGATTAGAGAAGATGTGGTCCTAAAGAAGATTACAGAAAATTGATTTGTTCTGTTGATATTAAATTGTTCTTTAAAATATGTTATAAACCTATAATTATAAACTTTTGTTCAGCAATTTCTGGGTTTAGTAAAAAAATAAGTAATTCCATACTATATTCATAAAAAGAAATTTTTTATCAAAACATGTTTCATAAAAGTTTCTTTTTCTGAATATTTACTGTAATAAAAAAATAAATAAATAGTTTAAATAAATTAATATAAATATTGCTGATTTCATTCCAACCAAATATTCTAACCATTTATGAAATTAATAAATGTAAAAGGTAAATTAATTTATTATAATAATAATAATCAAATAATAATAATTTAAATAAATTTTAAATTAAAATATATTTATTTCAACGATCACCCATTACTTTGAATTGTTTTAAAGTTCTACGAATAGATGATAATTCGTGGTCTATTTTATCAAGTTCATTTTCAATAATATCCTATTAATGTATTTTTATAATATATTTTACAAATATTTATCATACTTTATCTCCCATCGTCGCCGCATTGGAACCTCTTCTACTTGAAGACCCAGTTAAAGGTACATGGCATAACTCTGACTCCAATTTCCGTTTTTTAATTTGTAGATCATCATAATGCTTTTCGATTTCTTTTATATCAAGTTTCCTTTCGACAGGCCTACGAAGTATTCCACATAATTCTTTTAAAATAGTTAAACACAATAAAGGTAAAATAGTAAAACAAATGCATTTTCAAGAAATTAAAAGGTAAATACTCCGACCTAAAGTCTTTCACAAAACATATCGTCTTTTATAAGACGCATTGGTGAAGTAGTTATTTAATTCAAAACAGGTTAAAATTTAATTTAAATCATTAAAACAAAATGTAACAATGTTTCTGTGTTACTCTTTTCTTTCTTACCTCTTTAGTTGTACGTCAAAATGAAAGCTTTGCTCAACACTTTAAGTTCACATTTCAATGTGAATCTCGTTTTAACAGATATAAAATACTAAGTGCTCCTTTTTCTTCTTGCATCCCATAATTACATAAATCTGAAAAGATTATTTAAAAATTCAAATTTTTATACAAAATCGATTATTATAATGAAAAACATGCAATTATTTTTAGACATAAACAGTGAACATGAATTCCCTATTTTTGCTATTTTCATTTTCTTGCTTTTGCCAAGATAGATTCTAACTCATTCTTTATTCATAATAACTAATTTTATTCAAAACGTGCTATGTACAATATTTTAGTTTATTGTTGATAGTCGGAGATGATTGGTAATGTTGAAGGATCTTTCGTCCACATACTGTCCACATATCCGGTTATAAAAGTAAAGACTTCAGAAAAAGTTGGATTGCAAAATACAGATTATTTTCAACGTGTTCATCATTACAGCTAGATTTTATGGATCAACCAAAGTATTAACTTCCAGTTCTTAATGTATATAAATATATATACACTTATAAAAAGATCCGATTCAAATATTTTGTTTAGATACAACTGTAGCTGGAGCAGCACTAATATATCAACTTATTGATGTGAAATTAATGGCTCGCCGAGTACGATATGAATCATCAGATTGGCATAAATTCACAACATGCAATTTATCAAATTAATGCAAAACAAAAAAGTTGTTGCATTTGCAATAAGCAAAGATATTTTAAAGAACAAATATTTGGTGATAAACGTTTACCAAATTTTATTCTTGTACCTTTTCAAGCAGAAGATCAATATAATAGTTCAGATACAAAAACTATCTCAAAATTTGAACTTTTCGGTATTACTTCATTAACTTTATCGAAAAATTCAGATTACCGTGGAAAATATACCGCCGAATATAAATTGTTAGGTTAATTTGTGAATTTAATAAATATTAGTCGATGTTGTTGATTTTTTTACTTTCGAAAATAAATAAAATAACAGTTTCTATAAAAGTTTTATTAAATAACATTAACAACCTTTCTTAACACACACAAAACTAATATTTAAATATTTGTCTTTTATTATTTCTGTTACATTAGCTATCAACACTATATCAAAACATTTCATGACCAATTGCTGACATCAGGTTTTAGCGTCAGATGAATTGGAGACAATAGTAGTTTTGCTATCAGTATGATTTGAAAAGTTTTCATCTATGCCGTGTAATCTTCGGGTCCCTTTAGTTAGCATTTCACAAAAATTCCTACATATAGTCTCCAATTATACTATTGGAAGTTAACACGAATATTTCTCTGACGCCCTTTTTTGTAACTTTTAAACATGTTAGCTTTAACTTTCCCTGTGACTTCTAAAGTATTTATACGATAAGATAGTTGTCTTAAAATATTTTTTGTGAAATAATGACAGACTTTGCCATTATCATTTTTATGCTCTAACAATAGACAGTTCCAAAATGGTTTTCATATCAAGAGAAAGAAAAAGCTTATTATTTAGTGAACATCCATCCCAAAAAGTAATTTTTGACCCTTCCAACTTGCCTCTTTCTGTCCGTCCATGTTGTCCCTTTTGCTAAGACCCCATTTTTCCTTGTTAGGGGACGTCCTTAATGGATGCTCCCTTATTTCTAAATCGTAATTAGGAAACTGAGACTGCAACGTTATCTTAATAGAAATACCACAGCCAATCACACGTGATTTAGAAAATTCATGAAAAATTCTCTCTTAATTTTAATTCCTCTGAAATGATTTTAGAAAACATCTTAAAATAAGAAGTTTTTTCTCATTTTCAGACTTTTTATGTAAAACAAAAAGATATGATAAATTTAAATCAACAAAGAAAAGAAGACCAGACACTGAATTAGCACTGAAGTCCTTATATGAAGGACATGAAACATCTTAAAATCCACATCTACTTCTTATTATTGAATCACATTTCATTAAGAATTTTAAAACAGTTACTTCCCATGGACCAAGAGTAGTCATCTCCATATGATGGAAGCAGGATATCTAGAAGTGTGTTCCTTGTCTTAAAAGTACACTAAATAAAGAAACCCAAAAATGATTCCAAACCTGTTTGGAATATCAAGTAATGATATTGTGATTCTCCTCAAACAGATTCAGCCAATGCATTAACATCAGTTTCATTTTGTAATGACAGTGCTAAAGATGACTACACTTATGAAGATCTCGAGAATAGAACTTAGTTATTTAAAGAGAATTGTTATCAGAAACATTAGAAAAAATGTTTTTCAAAAGTTAAGAAATATCATTTAAATAGAAGAGAACATAATAAAATGAATTTGTGGGTTTTGTCAAAACCAAGACATTCGCTTAAGGAATTCGCATTAATATGAATTTATCATTTCGGCATAACTGTAACCAATTAATATAAACTTCTCCAACAATCATATTTATCAACCAAGCAGCACTAAATAAATGTACAGCATTCAAACTTTCAACAAACTTTAAATTGACGTCAGGCTGAATTTGACTAAAAGACAACAATGTAGTTCTCAGACTAAACATTGACTGGATGTCTTCAGTGTAACCATCTGCAGTGTAGCTTGTTCTGCTGGGCTCGACAGAAGCTTTCACTTCATCTTCAAATTTTAACGCTTTTGCTTTTAATTCCATTTTTGCTAACTCTATTAAATCAGAATGTTCTAATTTTAACTCTATTTTTTTGCTCTCTTTTGCTTATTTTTGCAGAATTGGGTCCCAGATCTCCCTTTGGAATTTTCATTTCAAAATCTTTCTTGTTTCTAGCATCAGAAATTGCTAAAACCAAGTTGAGGATGAAGTTCAAAATCTCGCAGTACAAACCACTCGAATTCTTCCACTTTCCAAGAGTAAAGTAAGTCATCTACAAATGATTTAATACCAACAAGTAAATCATTAAAAAATGATTCCAAACTATTTTCATAGATTGGTTAGAGTTTAAATATATTATCAAGCCACATCCATTAACTTGCGTTGATTGACTCTTACGAGGGTGGCACAAAGTATCATGATTTTTAGACAAGATTCAGACTGACCTTTCGATCAAGCACATTTACCATTGAATCAGATCTATGGTTCCTCTCGAACTAAGCAGAATTACTGTTATGACGACATATTTTATAGTAGAATAAAACTAACCTGTTTAACGACGGTCTAAACCGAGCTCACGTTCCCTATTAGTGTGTGAACAATCCAACACTATGCAAATTCTGCTCTGCTGTGATAGGAAGAACTGACATCGAAGGATAAAAAAAATCAAAGTCGCTATGAACGATTGACCGAGACAAAACAGTTATCCCTGCGATAATTGGATGCCAATAATACTTTAAGAAATTGGAAATATGCTACTTAAACAAAAAAACAGTGAAATACAACAATTTATGTTGAAAGAACAAAAAAAATTGAATACAATAATTTTTGATAATTTTTTTCCAATAAAAAATCAAAAAAATAAATGAGTTAAGTTAAACAAAAATAATATTGACATTTGAAAAAATATTTGAGAGAAAGTTGAAAGTTCCATCAAAATATCTTGATTTTTTGACGAACTGTCATAAATAATTATGATGAAATTAAGAAAATTCAATTAAGTCCATTCGGACACAACAAACGTTTTGAGAATTATCGATTGATTTTACTTTTTATTAATTCTTGGAAGAACTAAAAAGCTGTTCTACTGATTTTATTTCAAATTTTTCTTTGTTAAATCAAGACGCAACTTTTTCATCAAGGATGTCTTGACTAATTATATCGTGTTACCAATGTTCCCAAAACCTTTCCTTAAAACACCAAAATATTATCGAAAAAAAACTTTTCCTTGACTTTCTTATAAAGTCTTGTGTCGCTTAAGAATACATCTGTCATGCAGGATGTACGAAAAATATTAAGAATAACCAATAAACTCATCTGATTAATCAGACATTGCACTTTGCATATTTTTGCACATTAAAATCAATAATTATATTTTTATGCTACGAACAACTTAAGTGCTTCTGACTATAGTTTGAAAACCAAAAACACCTCCCAGAAATTGAACTTTAATCTAATAGCTTCACCTGAAAATCAATAATTGGAAATAAAAATCAATATATGCGTAATAATATCTAAATCCACAGGGCTATCTTCTGCCTACTAACGATGTAGATAAATTAGATAATAAAATAAGCCCTTGCAACAAAGCATATATTAAATGAATGAGAAAAATTTTCGATTTTAAAATTATTATATTTTCAAATTCTTTGAAATTAGCGAATTCAATTTTTCAAAATCTTTTTAAATTGACACTCTCTTTCTTAATGGTTTACGACTTTCTTTGAGAAAATGAATTAAATAAAATATATTAAATTACATTTTTAAAAATATAAAATTTGAACTGAAATTCAAAGTAACATAATATTCTAAAATTTTAAAAACTTCAATTACTTTCATACAATTTAAGATATAAATGTAATTTTACTTTAATTTTTACTCTTAAAATCTTTTATTAATATTTTTTCAATTTTTACTTTAACAATATTCAAATTTGATCTAAATTTACCATTTAAATATATATAAATCAATCCATCATTCTCATTCTAACAAAAGTTTAAAAAACGAAATTTTACACGCAAGTGCAAGTTTAAGAGCATAAATTATATTAATATATTTTAAAACCAAATATTGAATTTATTAAAATAATCAAAAATATAGATTATAAAATTTTACTAATAATTGTTAGGTGAAGTAAATTCAAATAATTATTAATTGAAATTCCACTAAAACATATAATAGAAGCAGTATTATTAATGCTTAATTCAATTGCATAAATCTAGAAATGGAGTACTATTAATTTAATAACCAAAAACCGACATTTTTAAAAAGTTTAATCATATAAAATCGTAAAAAATGGGCTTACAAAAATTAAAAAAATTGTTAAATCCAAAGTATTTAAAACTTAGAATATTTTTCATAATTTTCTTTTTCGTTTCATTTTGTTGGGCTCATAGCCACAATTTAAACAAAAAATAAAAATAAAAGTTAAAAATTAAAGTAAAAATAATTGAACGAGTCACTGAAAATAAGCACGCACCGCACGAAGATACCAAAAATTAATGAAAAACATTAATTAAAACAAAATAAAAATATAAAAAAATTAAATAAAAACAAATAATTAATCAAAATCATTAAAAAGCCTACAGCTGCAGAAAGAAACATATGAAAAAGTAAAATAAACTGCCAAAACCTTGCAAAATAAGGTTTAGAAAAAACATAGGCAGAAGTGGCGACCAGAAAACAAATAAAAAGGGCTAAAAATAATATTATAAGAAAATAGTACTAAAAATAAAATCCAAATTTAATATAAATAGTATATCAAAAAATAAAGAAAAATACATAAAAAATAATAAAAACAGTTTAAAATTATTAAAATAATTAAAAAGCCCGAAAAATCGCGTAAAATCGCCTATTGGTCGCACACATGCATAAAAATAGTATATATACAGTGACGAAATTCATTATTTTTAACTTATGCCAAAATTTTGAAAACAACAAAATATTACAACACTATCAAGAGTAAGGACTTATATTGATTGTAAATTTGTAAAAGTTTTACTTTAATCTGTTATCAATGAATTTGTTTTTTCTAAATTAAATGCTCGTAATGTCCTATGCTTTTATTAATTCACTATCATTCATATGCCTTATAAATGTTCAAGTCCATTAAAATAATATATTTATAGTATCGCAATAGACGGTTCATGGGACGGATCTCGTGCCGACTGGTGGGTGAAAACCCCTAGTTGAGCTCGCGGGTCATTCCTCATGAACCCCTCGGCAGTCCGCAGTCGGGTCTGGCGTTATGCACAGGACCGCTACGCAGGGCGCCGTTGTATACTCGAGGCGGCTGCTGAAAAGTGGCCGGAGCGAGTAGTTCTAAAATCATGGGAAGGGCGTCATTTCTCTCAAGGGGATATTAGGTTAAATCATGACAATGATTTTGGACACTATTTTTGAATCTCGAACCTATTATTAAAATTTAGATCGGGTAGTAGGGATAAGTATAGGTGCGATGAATTAGATCGCCGATTCAACTCGTGAAAACAAATAAAAAGTAGTAATAAAACAATAACAAAAACGCACAAAAAGCTTTTATTTTGTTCTGATACGCAAGCCCAAAAGCATAACAATCCACACATGAAGATAAAATGCTGAATGATACTTTCGGCAACCACCAGCATAGTCAGAATTGTTTTGCTGATAAAATCTCACGAAACCGGTAGGAAATTGACGCGAGATACGATTTCTTTTCGCAAACATTACGACCCGCAAATAGAATTTTTATCGATCGATCGCTCATCACAGCATAATGAATCCAATTAGAATGAACCGACATAAAGTTTGAGGAAGTAGGAAAGCCCACTTTGAACACGGAACTTGAATTTTCCTACGACGAGACTGATTGCCATCGATGTAAGTTGTCCATAGTTCTTAGATTCGCGAGAAGTCCCTTAGACATCTTGGCGTTGCAGAAATATTCCGATTTTGTCTAATCTACACTCCAATAATCGTGACAAAATTTCTGACTATTGATTTTTCTTGTGCAACCGTTGATGATCAATAACGCTACCAAACACCTAATCACGGTTCACTGCATCTTCTTGTTGTGTTGTTGCAAATATCGATTATAATTTCTAACAATCACATTAGCACGCATCACTACCTTTGTGGATTTACTTCAACTTGTAGGATCTAAAGATATTAAGGACCAATTCTCACAAGCCTGGAAGAGTTTTTCACTAGTAAGCAAATTTTAATATGGTTTCTTAACATATTTTAATTTAAAGTTATCTAATTTAACATATTTTAGTTCAGAATTGACCAAATTTTAACTGGTTTTCTTAACATATATTAATTTAAGGTCACCTATGTTAACATATTTTAATTTAAAATTACCTATTTCAACCTGTTCTCTTACATATTTTAATTTAAAGTTGCCTATTTTAATATATTCTCCTAGCAAAGCCTAATTTAAAATTGTCACATTCATCTGTATAATTGTTACATTAAATTATAAATTTTACTATTAATTAAATTGAACCCCTTTGAATATGACCTCTAATATTATTAAAGTAATATTGATAAGTCTGGCGCACTAAAGGTTCGACACAGAAATGGAAATCCCCGACGACGGCAATTTCACTTGGTTAAACTCTCTTAATTTAATGAATTAAATAATTAATGATTTTGGAGACATTTCCTCCATTAAAATGAAATGTTAATTGAGTGTACTAGGGCAAATACCAAATCCATCATGCTGAATCTAAGTGCCGAAATGGTCGCTGATATTAATATAGATCAATTTTTTTTGTGTATAACGGTTAGGTCAACAACCAGGTAACATAGCCACACCGCGGAATATACAATGTGTGAACCCGCCAAAGCTAACCGCAGCGATAGCATTAATACCATTTTGGATGAGGGGTAGGGGTCCGAATTACTGAAGGACTACGCCGATGTAGATGGGCAAGTTTCTCACAAAGCCCCTAGTGTAACATGAACAAATCGTGATCTTGGCTGCCCAGTAAAAATGATATGCGTCCAAATGATGGTAAAACCTAACTATAGGAAATATAAATCAGGAACCGCCTGACTAAATTAATATCCATAAAATCCTTCTGCCGATATTTTGGTCAAATTTTTCTTTCTTTTTCTCTCAATAACTATTCTCCTGCCTAAACATATCTTTTTCTATCCATAGATATGAATTCATCTTCTAATTCGACAATAAATGATCTGCCAAGGATTCCTCGGCTATCCGGTCGGTGGTAGCTCTACGACACAAATATAAAGAATTGAAGCTTCAACATGCCGAGCTCCGAGCAAAATACGAACGTGTGAAGGGCACCTGGGCTCCACCGGAAACCGTCAGGGGACTACACCAGAAGATCGCCAGATTAACTCAAACTCGAGAGGAGTTAATAGTAGAATCCCGCAGCCAACGGCTGCTGATAAAAGAGCAGGCTACTGCTCTACGACAGGCATTCACAGACGTGGAGCTTCAAACCCACGTGCCGGGGAGTGTTCGGGCCCGTCAGCTGAACATAATCCCCTCGCATCACCTACCCATTATCGAACTCCCGTCAACTCCAACAGCCTCTGCTCCCCCATCCATGGAGTCACCTCAAATTCCGGTGATGGAACCGCCTGCCCACCCGGCCCATCGACGGCCAAATCGAAATAGGCGACGTCGCGATCGTCGTCGCCGGGAAACGGAACTCCTCCAAGAAACGGAGCCCATCGAAGGCCCATGTCGGATCGACGACTTGCCGCCCCCCTATCAAGAATTTGAATTCCCGGGACTGGATCCGGACATATTATATGCCCCGAGCGCAATCTTTCCTTCACGCGCTTCGCCCATCAACATAAATCTCGTGGATGAGGATTCGGATTCTCCCCAAGTCGTCCGAGCTCTAGATCGGTTGGGATTAGAGCAGGAAGATATCGCCACGGTTTCCCACTCAATCGAAATCGCGGGACCCTCGACCTGTGTTGAGGAGAATTGCCACGCCAGTCCCCCACCGTATCGTCCAGCCAAACGTAGGTACCTACCTACTGACATGGATGCCGAAGACGAATGAACTCAAACGGATTATTTTCGTCACTGACTTTAAAAATCTGTGTTTAATATTCTAATATAATTAAATTTTTCTTTGTTTTTAAAGTTTCTTTTGATGTTTTGTTGTTTTTTTCCGGATATGTCTCCATTTCGTTAAGTCAACATTGGCGAAATGACGATAACCGTCGATGATAAGTTGGCAGACGGATTTTGTGAAATGAATGCGTAATGTAATTGAACCCTATGATTCTCTCAAGTTAACAGGCGTAATTATAAAGGGCCTTGGGCACATTTCGTGAGCAATAAGCGTAAGTCCTTCTAGCGGCAGCAGAGAATTCGGGTAAAGCGAAGGTCGCTCGAGGAGTAGTGTTAGTGATAACGCTCACCTGCTCGAGTGACATTCGGCTATTGTGTACAATACCAACATGATCTCGGTCATGGGTACACGATAGTTATTTTCTAAAATCATGCGGCGTATCGGGAAGATATCCCTAGGAATCGAATGTGAAGGGTACACCAAAAGGGTAAGCACTAAAATGGAACAATAATTCCCACACGTCCAACAATTTTTTATTTCGCTTACATAAGTCAGGAGATTCTTTTCAATTCTTTTACAGTTAATTCGGTTATTATAAACGTTTCCATATTTGATTTTAATTTGTGTAAATATAGTTTCTGTTGAAAATTCACTTAAATTACATTACTGAACTTTAATTTTGTAATTTAAAATGACAAAAAAAATTATTTTCCAGGTTTTCTTACTTATTTAAAAACCGTTAAAACCGGACTAAAAACCCAGTTTTTAGTTTTTTAGAAATCGGCTCTAAAACAGGTTTCAAAGTTTCTGAAATTTATGTAATTTAAAATATATTAATGTTTAACTTGTTAATATGAAAAAAGTAAATATCATAATATTTTCTACAAAATTTGACTATGAATCAGATTTATTAAAGGTATTCACGACTTTTTTGCACAGATTTTTACAAGTGAATACCTTAAATAAATCTGATTCATAGTCAAATTTTGTAGAAAATTTTATGTCACTTATAAAGAAATCAGAGGTGAAAAACAAAAAAAAAGTCTTTATAAAAGTAAATATATCAATAGATATCCAGACTATTTGCGGCGAATGAAGTTTAATTTCGGTCAGTCTAAGATAAATTTCGGATTTATTAACTAAATTTGATTAAGAAAAGCTAAAAATTTATGTTGTGTAAAATTAAATTTTTGATCTTTTGTCAAAATTAAAATTGAGGATATATTATCAAAATATTTAAACATTGCTCGACATTAGCTATATACAACTATATATGAAATTAAATTCAATTATTGAAAAAACTATATTTTAATTTCATAATTAAATATATTGCATTTTTTCAAAAATTTAAAATTAAAAAACATTTAAATGTAAAAATCTTCCAGTTTATAAGTAAATAATACCCGTTCTCTAATCATATTTTTAAAATTTTTATTAAGAATACAAATAAATAAATTAAGATAGTATTTATGAGAAATCTAATAAATAAATTAAGTTATTAATTATTATTATGAATGATTTGGTATGTGTGTGTGTGTTATTGTATGTCTGAACCATGTTTCATATTGCAGATTTATTATTACATAATAATTCGAGTCAAAAGTTACATATACTCGAGTTCTTATGTCAAAAACATATTATAAATTTAACCGTATTTGAATTATCTACCAGTATTAAAATAAAATATTTTTGTAAATGAGTAAAAAGTTAGCCTTTGCTGCAATTAATGGCTTAAAGTTCTTACACTATTTCATGGTTATATGAATTTTCAGATGGACTTTTAATTTCTTTTTCAACGGGCTTTGGAATATATCTCGTCTCTTCTTCACTTTCATAATAATGAGTTGTTGGTTTTTTACTTTTTTTTCTGTCTGGACGTTTAAATTAACCATTATTATTAAAAACTTAATTTACTTTTGTATTTACCGTGACTAGATTTTGGCCGATTAAAACAACTGCATTGACAAGGAGCTTGACACTGGAATCTGTGAAAACAAAAAATTGATATAAAAACAATTGCCTCATTAAATATTTACCCATTATTGTAATTTTGATTATTTTGAGACAATTTTTCAATTTGTTCTTGATATTTAATAATTTCACTTTCCAAGAATTTTATTCGATAATTTGATTCTTCGCAAGACTGTGAAGCTTTACCCAGTTGGCCTTCCATGTCTGTGAACGACATATGTAAATGGTCATAATCTTGACATAAATTTTTATAATCTACAAATGCTTTACATAGCCATTGATATTCATTTTCGATGGCAATATACGATTCAATCTTAAAATAAATAATATTTTACATTCAATATAGTTAGGTCGATTATTTAAATAATTAGTTTGTTTAAATGTTCTAAATTAATTAATATAAGACTTACAAGAAGCTTTGCATTATAAACAAGAAGATTCGGTGAAAGAGGTTTTGCTGGAAAATCAAACAATATACTGATAAAAATTTGAATCATAAATAGGACAAAGCAACTTTAATGCCGTTTCTATTATTAAATGCACTTGAAATTAAAGAATTTTAAAAAAAGATTTTAAAATGTATGAGTTTGTTGGATTATGATTCATTAATTTATTATTAATTAAATGATGGATTAAAATTAAATTAAAATTTATCTGATTATGATTTTAACTACTTATTTTAAATACTTAAAATCATGATAAGACATCAATAAAACCACAATTAAAACGATAAAATAAATAAATTAAAAGAATGCAGAACAGCCGAAAGCAATCAATTAAAATATAAACCGCTAAACATCACTAAATGAGGCTAGAAAATATATAAAAATCGGAAGATGACTATTAAAAAGCGAGGAAAAAAAGAAGAAATGCCATAAATTAAGAAATAAAATATATTTTAGAAAATATAAATAATAATTAAAACCGGGTACTTAGTAAAAGAAATAAGTTTAAAAATTAAATCAAACAAAAAAATGGGCAAATTAAAGCCCCAAAAAATATAATTAGTGACACATGCACGCTAACATTATATAAAGAATAGTTAAAATCATAACTTAAAACCTTTTTTGGAAATTATTTTCTCAAATCTTTGAAAGTTTGAATCATCTATTTGAAAAGCGCGAGTAATATTATTGAACATAGAAAAATGTGGAAAGGAACAACTAATTTAAAAGATTTTACAATTTTAAATAAAAACTTTAATAATAAGTGGGAAAGAATTATAAATGAGGCTTTGGTGATTATATCACAATCCCATAAAATAAACCTTCAATTAGCATATTTATTGAGATTATTTAACTAAATCATCATTGTTTCCGTATATAGCATTTGATCAAGATTATGATGGCAGGCTGGTGATGAGGATAATTTCCTCAACATATATTTCTTTTATTTGGCTTTCTCGTATTTTTATTAACAATGGATAGGTATATATACATATGATTATGCATATAACAAAATTAAATTACACAAATGGCTTTTTATATTTAATAATTCGCTGATAATTAATTTAATTTTAATGATTCTTACAATAACTAATTATATCAAATTTAGAAATATAAAATCAGATTTATTTTCAAAAATTCGCTTTTTATTTATGCATACTTTTTTTTCTAAGATTTCTTTATTTTGTTGCTCATTATAAATAATGTTTTCAGCGTTTTCTTTAATGAGTCGGATATGTTCATTTTCTTTTCTTATTTCCAGATTTTCACATTTCAATTTTTCAATTGTATTGTTTGCAATGAATAAATTTGATTGGAAATTTTGCATCATTTCGTGGGCCATGCGCAATTTTCTAAACATAAAATAATTGACAATTTCTTTGGAGGTAATTTTCCATTTACCCATTCATTTGACCGAGCTGCACTTTTAAATTTATATAATTAGATTTGTATTCTCCTATATATTTATTTTTATGTTCAATTTCCAGTAAAAAATCCTTATTCTTCGTTTTTAGTATTTCGATTTCACTTTCATTATTTTCATTTATTTGACCAGCACTTCTTTGAATAAATTTTGAAAACTCAGAAGAATGCTGGCAAATTATATCAGACTTGCTTCTCACAAGAACTTTCCTTTTCATAACCCAGCTGTGCCTGAAAGTTAATTAAAATGAATAAAATTGAAAAATTAATATTTTTAGACGCACAGGAATTAGTTAAGAGACTTGTTCTTCACACTGGACCCAAATAATTTCCTATGCTTGACTATCAGCAATGTCATTTATCGGAGTAATGATATATACACTCATTCACCATTCTATAGGAAAAATGTTCACCTAAATTTTCAGTACTCACTTGTATAGAAAACAAAAAGAAAAAATGTAAAAAATTAAATTTATATATTTATTTAAAGCACATATTAATAAATTTATTGTTGAAACAGAAAAAAACAATTATTAGTAGTTGGTTTCACGGTTACTATGGTGCGATTATTATACGAAATAAGTTATTAATATACACACAACCAGGCCCGGCTCGTAGCGTGTTCGAGGTGTGCAATGCACACAGGCGCAAAAGTAAAAAGCGTCTACAAGACAATATGAAATTTTAATTTTAACAAAAAGAAATTTTTGATTAAAAGAGAACTAAGTTTTAATCAAAACTGTTGTTGATCAGTTTTTTTGTCATAAATGAATTTGATTTGCCTTAAAATTATAATCAAAATATTATAACTTATAGACTACAAACCGAATAAATTGACAATTATAAATTATCAAACATCAAAAAATATTGTCAATGGCTAAACTTTACTTTTAAACGATAATAATATAAAACCATATAAAATAGTTGCTGGGTTTTGTTTATAATATAGCTTTTTAGTAACTTATTGAAAAATAAATCAAAGGCCCCAAACATTACTCACACACACAAAAAAACCACAAGCCGGGCCTGCACACAACTAATGTCGATAATTTTTAGAAAATGTAAGCCATTTTACCGCGAATAATGAAAAATCATAGACAAAAGACAATAATAAGCTTTCTTTCCATAATCTTTAAAATGTTTAAGAAAATCTCAGAATCTTTTCATGGGAACTAGTAAATTGAATGTATAAGAAATACAAAGTTAAAGGAAGTTTCTGAAGAATAATTTGCTGACCATTTGTTGCGCCAGAAATTTATTACCTTCAAAAGGCTGAGATCACGCTAGCGCTTTTCAAAACGAAAGAGCTATAAAAAATATGAACTATTTTGAGAATGGAAAGCTTATTGATAAATTATAACTACTCTCAAATTTTCATTTTACCTTCAACTAGAATTCGAATCAGATAAAGCTTAACACCACCCAGGTTAAGTACTTCTGATCTTGAATATTATATGCCACGATTAGCCAAGCCTTTTTATTACTTATTTAAAATATTATTAAACGTTATAATTGAACTGCATATTTTTTATTAACATATTTGTAGATCAATTTTTTAAAAATTGAGAACAAAAAGAGAAAGGAAAATTAGTTTTCCAATGGTGAAATGAGATATGACATGATTATGTAAGTACTTCTGATTAAGATAAAAATCGCACAATAAAATAATGCACTCCAAACGATTGATAAAAAATATAAATCTACAAGGTTTATTTTATTTGTACAGACAGTATCATGGTGATCGGTTGCATACTTATAAAACTTTGACCAAGCTTCGACGTCGGTGAATTTGGAACAACTGATATTTGATTGAACATCGAATCGATTAATTTCAGTAGATACTTTGAGAAATATACATAATTAAAAGACAAGAACATTGAACAGAATAGCTTGATAAAGGTATTAGTTAAATGTCTTGAGGTCGGCGGATGTAAAATCTGTTTTATCCTAAAAACACCATGATTGAAGTTTTGAAACTCATAGAAATTTGTGCTTATTTCGAAATTTTGAATAGTTGTCAGAATGAAAAAAGTAAAAATATGCTTGATTATTTAAAATAAAATTAAAATTTGTTATTAAATTTAATAATAAAATTGTAATTTAATTATTAAATTAAGATTTGTATTAAATTAGAATGTCTGAGGCACTAAAGATTATATCACAATCCTTTAGAGATGTGTGTACAAAATATAAAATATAATTAAAAATAATAATATAATGCTCTCAAATTATTAATATTATAACTATAACGACCAAAAGAAGGTTGAGAGTAGGGTTGCCAACTTTTATCCATAAATCCTATTTTTTAAAAAGGACATTTCGTTACCAATTTTTTGCATCACCGATACTATAAAAAATATAAAACGTATTATTTTTAAAAAATTTAAAACTAACATTAATCTTTATTTCTAAATGAATATTTCAAAGTTGATTTAGCATTTTTCAGGAAATTTTTGTTATTAGAATGCTTTCCGAAAAATTGTCAAAACTTAATTCCAAAGGACATGTTCTTTTAATATGTAATTTGAAGTCCTGAAAAAGGATGGTTGGCAACCCTAGTTGAGAGTGAAATTTAAGTTGTAGTTTTATTAACACTAGTAATATGATACAATTTATACAAAGATTTTGAATGAATTTGGTGCTATTTTAGTGAAAAATAACTACTGTAGTAAAATTTATTAATAAAATATATTAGAAGCCACTAGTATAGAATAGTATTCGGAAATAAATACTTAAATGTACTTGACATTTTAACTGTAAAAGAATATAGTGTGGATCAATTTGACCCATATTATGATGCAAGTATTAAGAAGTCAAATGGAATTAATTCAGTATTAATACGATAATCTAAAAGTTTAGATTCAAAATTTAGAAAAAATGAAATTAGATTATTATTTGAACATGATACATCCTGCATTCTTAATCTTTCATACTGAAACTGAATTTATTGTTTTAACCTATGATCAAAATAAGAACAAATTAAAACATAGTTAACTAATATTATTTTATTTTCGTCATTATTATATTACAAACAATGATTGCGAAAATTACATGTTAGGATTAGGTTATCAAACAATAAAAAAAGACATTTTTTAAAAAAAATTTTAACATACATTTATATTTTAACATTTTAATAAATAATATTGAAATACTATTAAATTACTTTGATAAATTTGGTTTCATTAAAATGAATTTAGGAGATCTTCTAAAATTTTCTAACAAATTAGACAGCAAATTTGGCTTGTATAAAATGATAACGGTTTCGGTTGAAACCTCATTAGCCCCAGCAATGAAGTTGATTTGAAGTTGATTGCTAAATAAAAATAGAATTATTGGGAAAATAAATAATTTGTTTAAACAAATAATGGTGAAATCAGATGTGGATTAGACGTTGAGTGCTTGGAGCATCAGGCAGGAGTCACCGAATATAATGGGCTTCAAAAATAATCAATTTAATTTAATTTTTTTATTGTAAACCGTAAATAAATTTTTAAAAAAATTAAAGCTTACTTAATCATGAAATTCGTTAAGTCTTGTGATTTTATTGAAATATGCAAATGTTAAATTTATGTGAAGTTTAACATTTATCACTATAATTTTATACTTAAAAAAAGCAAAATGTTTTAATAAACGAATTTGAAAAAAAGTTTTATTTCAAAGTCATTTTTATGCTTTTTCAAATGTGTAAAAAAATATCTAAAAAAATTTTCAAAATTGCACAATGGCTTTCTTTTTTTAGTTTATCAGGATGCAGTAAATATAAATACGAAATTTTGTCACTAATTTTCGTTTAAATAACTATTACAGTTTTAAAATTTAGAAATTTTAAAAAATGAATAAAGTTGAAAAGTATAGATGAAATATCAAAAATTTATTTAATTTTTTTGAATACATTTAATCTAGAATCAGAATCAGATTAAAAAAGTAAGAAGTTATGAATAGAAATTGGTCAACGAATTATTTGATCATTCTGAATTGGCAGTTTTGACCAAGCTCAATAAAAGAGGATTTTGTTGGTATGAAAATGTTGCAGTTTCTTTAGGACTTTGTCTAAATAATATCTCCAATGCTTGTGCACTATTTGCGTTAGGCATAATGTCACCAAATACTTCAATCAATAAAGGTTCCAATATCACACTATCAATGAAATCTTGTTGATTTATTACTCCATCTTTGTCCCGATCCATCAATTTCAGAGTGAATTCAACCATGTCGTGATAATATTCTTCTGGATCATCTTCCGGAGCTTTAATAACCATACAATCTTTGAAATACAACTGTATGTCATCCTTTTTAAGAAACCCCTTTTGTGGGAAATCATAAACAGAAAAAGCAAAATAAACACGCTCCATAAAAGACCCACGCAAAAATATATGCATACTTAAAATCCATTCATCGTGGGTTAGATAGTTAGAATTGCCGGGTCGCAAAATTCGAAATACTTTATCCATTAAAACATCTACTGAAAGTCCAAAAAAATTGAATAATACATCTTTAAAAATTGCCTTTGTCATTAAAGATTGGTATTTTTCACAGATTTTATCATACATTCTCAACAAACCTTCAACTTCTAATTGTGTAAAACCGGTTTTGGGAGACAATTCTTTGGCCTTGTGAAAAAATCTTAATTTCATTATTGCTTCAGATGGCTTATGAGCCAATGCACGTTTAAGAGGACTATACCGCTTTTTTTCGGTAACCGATAACGGTTTCCTACTGGCAAATTTATTCATTTTTAATTAACTATAGCAAATCAACTATGGCAATTATATTAAATAATCGATCTATCCATAATTATTATTAGTATTTTTTTCGATTTAAACAAATAATTAATTAATTAGTTTATTTAAATGGAATTTATTTCTCTATGTATACACACGATGCACTTAGACATTAGTTAAGATTAGTGTATATAATAAAAGAAAATTAAAATTATAATCAAAAATACGCAATTTATATTCTAGGCAAAGGTTTTGTAAAATCTAAAGGCATAAATAAATAAAAATATCTTTATAGAAAACAATGTGTTTATATTTTTAGACCGCTAGAAAATAAAAATAACTAATTTATGTAAATCTAATCTTCAAACAGAGAAAGGCCGTCATTTTTGACGGGTTGCAGCTAGTATATTTTAATTTAACAAACACATTGTGCAATAAGAATATTTTTGGAATATTAATTATTTTAATTGATAATTAAAAATTCGAAGTGAATTAAATGACAACATACTTATTTAATGTGTATTTCTGTGTATTTTTATAGAAATTTTTTGAATGCTTTTTTGTGTAGCTATATATATATATATATTTATACTCACACTGAATATTTCTATTCACCAAACCTGCATGCCATTTTACAAAGGCTCATCAATCGAACTTATAATAATTTAATTCTTATTAATGTTTAAAGTTTAAATATAATAGATATTTTGGAAATTTTGTGAAATTTATTAACAATAAAAGTAAGACAATTATTTACTAATATACAATACAATTTGTTTATCAATTTTTTTTATCAATTTTTGAACAATTGAAAATAATTAACTTTAAATTTAATATTTCAATTATAAATTACATTTCTCGATGCTTTCTGATACATTTCCCGGAATTTCATATGATATAGTGTGATTTTCCGAATTTTTAAAAATGTTTTAAATTTACATTGCATTCTTGTTCCTTTACTACTCATGGAAAGGTTGAATGGAATAAGATGATTGAAAAAGTCACAAATGACATATTTTTTAAAATAAAAATGTCAATTATTAATTGTTTCGTTTCTCAAATTTATAACATCTATTTATAACATTAAAATTTATTTTACAAAAATCTATTTTATTAAAACAAAACAATATCTTGGATATTTCCAAGTTTTTTACAATAAACATTTTTTAATGAAGTTTAGGATATTTTAGCAAAAATGAGTTAACAATTAAAAAGGAACAGAAAAATTCAATAAATATTTTTTTCATTTTAAAATTTCGAACATTTTTAAATATCAATTTTACAATCAAGCCATTTCATCATTCTATAATCTAAATTTTTTATCTCTTATCAAATTTATTATTATTACTTTATTAAAATTATTTACATAATTTTTAAATCTTTTTCTATTCAATTATCACCACACCAATAATAAATGATTGTACCCATTTAAATAGATTATTTTTTAACAATATCGTATATAAATGGAAAACCATTTTGTTTAATAAGACTGATAATTAATTTACATTTTTTGTTTTAAATTTACTAACATTTAATATGTATTGTTGTAAAAAGTTGTAGTAACATTAAATTTAATATGCTTATCGTATACTAAATATATCAATCAACTCCGATAGTTCTAGTGTAGACTCTATCTAACTTTAATTCGATCTTTTTATATTTACACAATCACTTGTCTTTCATGTCTTCGGCCAGATAGGAAAGCTTTTATTTCTTTAATCTTTTATTCTATTTTCATGCTGAAAGATAGATTTTTATTTATCCTATTTCAATAATGTATGTTCTAATCTCATTAATAAATTAATGTAAATTTCTCTAAAGTTTCACAGAAATTCCAGTTTATAAAAATTATTTTCATCATTTATTTAAGGCATGGAATTAACCGTACTTTAAAAAATTCGAAATGATCTTCAAAAATGTAATTTGATGATATAATAATTATTTGAGTATTGAAAAAAGATTTTTGTGCGTTATAAAAATTAAACGAACTTAAAACCATAACATAAGTGATAGTTATTTAAATATATTTGTAATTTATATTAGATATTTGTGCTTTATAAAAATAAGAAAGTGAGTATTAAAATTTTAAATTGCACAATTATATTTATGATTCTTAAAATATAATTTATTATTTGCAATAATAAATATATTTTAATATTTAAATAAATATTATCTATATTTTTTACTTCTCTGTACAATATATAAATGATCATTTATTTTAAATAAATAACGAATTGAATTTATTTTGCTTATAAATATAAAAAAAATGATCAAATGTTTTTTTTAAGTAGCAGTATTTAATTTTTTTATTATCATTTCAAATTATAGATGATCATTTATAATGTTAGTTTGGCAAAATAAAATTAAAAAGAGCAGGGAAATAAAATAAATATCAAGATTAATATTAAGCTCATTTCTTTTTTATAAAGTACATTTATCTATTTTAGTTTACAAAGTTATTTTTATAAAGCAAATTTATAAAGTACGAATGGTTTTTTTTGTATTCACTTAATATTTTTCCTATATTTAATTTCTCAGCGTTAATTTTAATTGTCTGCTTAGAAATTTCGTAAATGTTTTTTTGTTTTTATTAAACGTCATGTAACACTTTTCTAGTGGGAGTTTGTATGATTTGTGTTTATTTAGTGTCCCAATCTGACAAAAAAATGTAAATTTAAGACTATTAAGGCCTATGCCGGAGAACGATAACAATAAATATATGCATTGACAAACACAACAATACTGTGTTTAGTGCTTTCGTACGGAATTGACAGGTTCTGAGTATCCATTTTGCCTGTCCCATAAGGGATTGTTAGTTCTTATAAAAGTTAATAGATTGTTTTCATATTTATTCTTATATAAAAGCAAAAGTATTAAATTACTCTGTGATATCGTATTGAATATCACTCGTCTGGAAGTTCAGCTTCATTTCCACAACTGCGCTTCTAAATACTTTTATTTTTAATCTGATGGCATTTCATAAGTAAAAAAACTCACAAAGTTTCAGTCAATGAAAACAATTTACCATAGAACATATATTTGGATTTTCGTTGAAGTTTTTCTGTGGAATTCTATGAAATATTATGAAGGCTTAGTTACAAACGCTATTTTACCAATGACTTCTGTTGAACTATTTTTTTAATATTCATTGCTCTATCCAACCATTTAATTTGAATAGCCGCTTTTAAATTCTTAAGACTGTTCAAAGGTACATTATTCTCTTGTTGGTTATTTAGATTTTGAAGGGTTTCATAATCAAAGTTCTGAATGTTATCAAACGTTACGTTATTTAAAGAGGTTTCTTCTTCCAGAGTATCAGAATCATTACCAGAATCGTATTGCTGTAAAGATGAACCAGAACAGCTTTCCTCACTGGATTCCGATGTCACTGATAAAGTATCCGTATAAACACTTTGATCTATACTGTTAACAAAAGTCGGTAAGCAAAGATTTGATCTTGTTGATATTCTACTCTCTCTTTCGTCTGTCATGAAAGAATTGTTTTTCGAAATATTCAGTCTGTAATATTTTTTAATGTTCTCATTCTGAACAGTCGATTTACTTTCTTGAATTTCTTCATGAAAATCTTCAACAATCATTTCATCATAAAATAATACCTCCGATTCCATTTGTTAACTTTTTATTTATATCGATATTTTATTACAATAAAAAACTGTTAATTAAAACAAGTAATATTAATTATAAAATAAAACATTTACAAAATTATTTATAAAAGAAAGTTCTGTTATACATTCAGTATTAAAGAATAATTTAAATAATTTTTAATAATTAATTATTGTAATCATATTATTATTTTGGATTTTTGATATATTTGAAGTTTTACCAAAAGCAAATTATTTAAGTAACATCGTCATAAAATAGAGTATATTGGTAAATGAATTTATGCGTTCTATTATGGCCAGAACGCCATCAGTTGAAATTCTAACCAATTTATAAAGAGGAATATCAAAATCAATCAACATTTTGCCAAAGCAAAAGGCGATGGAATTAGGTTAGTTATAGCACGTGGGTTTCTACAGCATGGTCATAGTAACCCAGACATACGGAAACCTTTCTTTACTGCTCACTCCACACCAATTGCTAATCAAAATTGGTACTGTAACAAAGTGTTGTGAATCCGCCCAAAGGTGTCTCTTCTGCAGAAACTACTGTTGGGCCAACACTAAGTAAATCTGGGAATTACTTGAATGAATCGAAAATAACACGCAAACACAACAGTACAGATTTGAAAACATGTCTGCAAAATATCGATTAATCACCCTAAAATTTGATGAGAAATACAATTAATTATAAAATCAAGAAAACCCAGAAGTAAAAGTAAAATATACTAAAGCATCAGGAACGGCACGAAATTTACATAGAAAATAACATAGTAAAAAAACATTTGAACGAAACTGGCAATTTTTGGAAAAAACAGAAAACAAACGAATAAAATGAGTAAAAAAAAATAATTCTGGTTGGAAAAATTCGAATAAAAAATTAAATAAACGAATCCCAAAGAAACTTAATCAACTTTTAATAAAAGTTAAAAATTTAGAGAGCACAAATAATCTCAAGGTCAAATTTTGTTTTACCACGTCAAAACTAACACGAAAGATTAGAGTCACAGAACAAGTATATATAGCAATTCAGTTATACATCAACTAATGCATTCGATTAGTCGAAATTAATTATCGCAATCACTTTTTCAGTGAAAACGTTGCTTTCAGTGTGAATCTATCGACGAATTTTGAAATAAAATTTTCTACGAATGTATTCAAGTAAATTTCAAGTAAATCCATACTTGACCGTGTCCTCTAAAAGTGTGATTGTCCATTAATTTTCGTTTTCGCTGCAGCGATTTATTGTTTACTTTCTCGTATCCGATACCATTTAAAATGGAACTAAAGGAGTTATTTGTGTTTACATTATATTTAATGAATGTTCACTGGACTACCCAGTGTTCATCATTTGAGCCGATGTGTAAGTAAAGTTTAGCTCAATTTTTCTGGCGTATGGTGAAGGAATAATGAGCCAAACTCGATCTTCCCTTTACCGCTATATAATAGAATTTTACGTTCGGTCACACCGTTACACACGGTCGGGGTTTCATGGTTACAGGAAATTGCAGTAAAATTGTACTTTTTTCAAAATTTTAATAATATTTTTATTTTTTCTATGAAATTTATTATTATAATTCTCACAAAATTATTATTATTATTTTAATTATTATTTTTTCTTAAATTTAATATTATAATTTTCACAATTTTATTAATATTATTGTTATTAATAATATTATTATTAATATTGTTTTTCTCACCATTTAATATTATTATTTTTGTTTTTCAAAACTAAAATATTATAATTACCATTGTTGGGCCAGAACACAAACGGCCTTGTAAATGTTTAAATGAATCGGTAACACACATGCAAATATAACATGCAGATTTAAATTCAAACCTATTAAAACACCAATTAACCCTACCAAAATGCGAGAGAGAAACAATAAAATATAAAATTATAAACACAAAAATAAATTAAAATAATAACAAAACGCAACAAGATCCGCACGAAACAAATATAAACATAACACGAAAACCCAACGATTTTGACCTAAATTTGGCAATTTATTAAAAGATGAGAAATTTCATGAAAATGAAATAAAAATCAAATAATTGAATTAGAAATAATTCAATTTAGAATTCAAAAAGAAAAATTGTCAAATAAAATAAAAAAATTAAAGATTAGAATACACTAGGAAACTCCAAGGTCAAAATTTGTTTTACTAAATCAAAAAGAACACACAAAGTTAGGGTCGTACAATAGGTATATATACCGATCCATTTTTACATAATGTTTAATCATCATTTTTTACTCAGTTTTTTAAAACTTGAAAAAAAGCTTTTTCACGACGTAAGTGAGAGTTTTTTTTTGAAAAACTCTCTCCACATCGCATCCTCGCAACCTCAATTGAGCTCTGCTTGGGTGTCGGCGTGGGGAGAGCGGTGTATTTATGATTTTGAATTTTTATGATTAATGTAATGGGTAATTTATATTATTATTAATAAATATTTAATGCATAAAAATTTTGTTTTACATTGTCGAAATTTTGCCGGCCCACAGCCAAAGACACACTACAAGTTAATAAAATCTAACATACTATTCGAATTCGTGTAAGTGCGTGGAATATCGCCAATTATTAGTGCCCGTGAAGACTCCGGCGTGCGGAACGCAGGGGTCGGAACGTTAATATTATTCCGTATAGAGGAGGAGAGGGATAAGGAAGTGGTCTTTTGGCTGTTTCCTCGTCTCTCAATTTCCACAAACTCGACCTAAACTATATTCACATACGGCTCAAACTAACCACACGAGTAGTCCAGTAGGCACTCATTAACTATAATATGAACACAATGCGCCTAAGGTCAACCAAGGGAAAGGTAACGGAGAAATATAAAATGAGATCGTTGTTATGAATTAAAATCAACTATAAACCCAAATTATTACTATGAAATTAATATAACCATAAATTTCAAGCTATTAATATGAAGTTAAAGTAATCATAAATATGGAGTGATTGCCATAAACTTTTGATAATTAATAAATTTAAGTTAGGGTCACGATTTTAAATAACTTATAGTAATTGTTAAGTAAAGGGAAATATAATCTTTAAGTTGTCGCTTCGTACTAACATCAATAAAATAATCGTTGGGAACCTTGGATATTGCAAACTTGTAATTCGCTAAAGATAGTCAAACTACTCAAATAAATGTAAAATTCCCGTAACAATTATAAACCACTGATATCATAATGAGAGTCAACATTCCCATTTAATCGAATGAAGGTTGCAACGATTAGTTTGACAATTTAATATTCTAGTAAGCCTCGAAAAATTATTCGGAAAAAGATAAAATAGCGTAGCTACTGTAACCACGAAGGTGAATATAAAATCCGAACTAGGAAATTATAAAATATATAACATAAACAAGATCGACGAATTTCCAAAATATATAATATGGAACGTGACATTTAGCGAGAATTTCACGATCGATGAATCTCGAATAGACACGCACACCCTTTTTTTTTCCTATCTATGCCTCAAGCTATATAAGAGATTTGATCGGCCGAAACTGATAGAAAATTTTGGCAAAAGTCAAATGTATAAACAATTTGATCCTACTGACGAGAGTACAACGACCAGGATACCCGAGGAGGATAAGGGTATGAATATGGGGTCTCACAATTTGGGTAAGTTTTGTTTCCTTTTGAATTAAATTGCCTTTTTGTATTAATTATTAGATGATAATTAAGTTTAGATTTTAAATTTGTTTAATAAGTAGTTTTATTGACTGTTAATAATTTCTTAATATAGTATTAATTACCCTTTGATAACCATTTAGAAATCATATAAAGGAGGACCTAAATATCTCCCCAAAAATTCGTGCAAAGAACTCGCAAATTAGTTGGTCATTTAGATATTGGTTTGGACTTTGGAATCATTTACAACTTTAGATGTCATTCTTTAAATTTACTTGTTTATGGAGAAGTAATTTTGTGTCAATTAATAATATTTTCACTCTGATACTTCAATAACTACTGTCATTTTGAAATCTTTGTTTCATTTGAAATATAATTATTCGATTTTTGCTTACATAAAATAAATATATATCGCCATAAAATTGTTTTCCGTTAAATTTTTAACTGAAAAATACATGTTTTTCTTCTGTTGGGAAAATAATCTCGAAGGATTCCAATCAACGTCTACATTTATTATTTAGGTGATCCGATTTGGACAATAAGAAAACAATTTTTTGCTTAATTAAATAAATTCAATAATGAATAAATATGGAAGTGGGAAAGGGTTACTAATTAAAACTTTAGGATGATTTTTATCGCGTAAATTAAATCAGATTTTCGATTTATATATTTAACTATCCAATGGTCAACAAGAGTGGATCACTTTTGTGGCCATTGCTTGGAAAATAAAAACTTATTTTGAAAGGAACCAAAAGACGACCAACTCATCTAACAGAATGAAAGGGTTATCAAAATAACGACACTTAAAGCGATTAGGAAGACAAAGAATAGGACGTCGGTAGAATTGACGTAAGGCGGGAAACCTGATATTTACTGCACAGAAAATTTAAACAATTTAATCCAATCAAATCCTGTTTAGATGAATCGAGCGCCTTCATTCGTGTCCCCACGCACGTTGCCGATCAGTGGCGACGAGTCTGGCGGGAAAAATACGGCGATGTGCCGCAACCGAGAGAGTCCCGATACCCATTGGAAGAAAATGGGAGACCGTTTGTGTCGAGCAGACGAAAATGTGATCAGAGCCCGGCCCAAGAAATTCGTGATCAAGCCCAATCTCTTCTTTCACGCCTCGAGGACCACCAGTGACAGGTCGACTTCCATGTGATCAGGGCCAGGCAATATCTGGCGAATGTGGAAGACGATATCGCGGCCGGTAGGATCGCGGACATTTACAATTATGTGTCGCCGCCCCGCCCCAACCGCACGAGAAACATGAAGCGACCGGTATTCGTATATCGGGAGCGCTTTGATGCTCAATGGACCTCAGAAGGACATTAATGATCTGATTACGTTGGGTACACTCAAACCACGTTTTAAATAAATAATTTACTGTCCTAAAAATTTGTTTTTCCTTTTATAAATTTTTCATTGTCCTACAATATCTACGTTTGTTTGAGAAATTAAATAAATTAAGACTCGTAATCCAGGATTAATTTTTCATCGTTGCAGAGATGGAATCCCTGAAAATACTACAGAAAGAATTAGAACATGAGCGGAAAATCAATAAGAATTTCTACGATCAGATCATCCAGCTATCAACGGAAGTTCAACAAACAAAGACAGCCTGGGTGGAACCCAGGAAAGCAAAGGCACTTTATCAAAGGCTTACGGCAGTCCAAAAGGGATGGGCGAACGAAAGACAGCTAAACCAAAGTCTAAGAACACAGATAAGGGGACTGGAGGTCGCATTGTCAGCCTGCCAAGAAGGGCAGCAGTGACATATCCCCTCGTTTTTGCCCCTGCCCAGTTGGCCTACCGAGAGACGGTAGCGACTCCGAAAGCTACACCAATGACAAGCAGCTATCGACCTGGACGAAAGGAGCGGGCTAAATGCCGAGCCGCTCGAATATTGAACAACACGCAGTCGACTCACTAAACAATGCATCGCTTCTTTTATAAAATATGTAGCCACTTGTTTTGTTTTTTAATATATATCTGTCGATGTTTTAAATGTAGTTAAAGAATTTAATGATAAAATTTATGACATAAAGGGACCTGATATTCAAAGCGAGCACAAGTCTTCTATCGATAGCTCGTTGAACCCAGAGATCGTTCGGGCAATTAGTAATAGCGCTCACTTTTTGCGGACGATCTACCCACTCGAACACAGTTCCAACGTTGCTTAGCAGCGGGTGCCGAGTGGTAGCAAATGAATATTTATATGGCGTTACTAATTCGTGTAAAGTACGCAATATGTTTATTAATAAATCAAAAACTCCGGTTGGATTGTGTTCTGATCTCATTTATCAAGTTACATGTAATGGGTGTAATGCCACATACATTGGAGAGACTTCCCGTCATCTCTGTACTCGAGTTCTAGAGCATTGTCGATTGAAGGGTTTGACCAATATTAGTGAGCACAATAGAGGCTGTAAAAGTGAAATAGGAATGTCTGATTTTAGAATTTTGTTGAGAAGTTTTAATAATTATTGGGAACGCGTGATATGTGAAGCATTGCTGATAAGGTCATTGGATCCAAAGATTAATGTGCAAAGTGCTGTGACTACGAATGTTTTGAATGTTTTTAAATAGTTTACGTATGTTAAATCACGCTTGTTTTTTTTAATATTATTAAAATAATTGAAAATTTTAAATTACATTAATTTTTTAAAAATTATAATATAAGTGAAAATTTTAAATTAATTAAAAGTGATTTGAATATATTTTATAAATATTTATTTATTACAAAATTAAATTAATAAAAAATAATTTTTTTAAATTAAATGTTAATTCATAATATTTTTAGTGGGTTTTGAGTACCTGAAGATGATAGCTGTGCTATCGAAATATATCGTAGGAAATGTTTTTTATTGGCGTTATCTTTTAATTAAATCGTTGCCAAATTTATTTAATTATAATAATAATAATAATAATAACAGCAATAGCAGTAACAGTTAATAAAGATAACACATATAATAGTAACGATGATAATACTAGTAACAATAATAGGGAACATAGTAGTTATAATAGGGATAAGGGTAAGAGAGATACTGTGGATATTTAACATAAAGAATGGTGTATAGGCCATTTTAAAATCAATAATACGGACAACGACAAGGAGGACTATAGGAATAGACATAATGATAAATGATATAACAGTATGGATTAACATTTGAAGAAGATAGGAGAAATATCAGACCAAAAACACGAAATCGAGAACAGGCCTTCAATCGGCAGCTCGTTGAACCCATGGATCGTTCGATCATTTATAGCACAATAATAATAACAATAATAATAACAATAATAATAACAATAATAATAACAATAATAATAACAATAATAATAACAATAATAATAATAATAATAATAATAATAATAATAATAATAATAATAATAATAATAAATATTTTATTACTATGTCATATGGGAGTATGGACGCAGTTCGATATTTATTTATGAAAATTCTAAAAAACAAAAATAATTTACAAATTTCAAATAATTGGAAAATTAAATTTTCAATTTAAATTTGGATAACAAAATGACGCCCATGGTGGCAGTATCTGAAATGGTAATTGGGCATGTTATCAATATTATCAAACGGTCAAAGATCTACTTATCAATAATTGGCAAAAAATAAATAATCGGTTAATAATTCAGGATAATATTTATACATATATCAATATTAATATTTTATATAATGGTGAAAAGTTCTGAAAAGTTAACTATTCAATACTATTGCAAAAATCCTCATTCGATAGTTTTATAAAAACTTTGTTCTGCAATTTAAAAAAATATGTTTTTAACCCTTTCAGTTTCGGACTATCTTTTCTTAAGTCGAGTTATTTTACTAAAAGTTAAAGAAATAAAGTACTAGTAGTATTACTTACAACACAATACTAGTAGTATTTCAGTGTAAATGTGCCTTGCTTAAAATTTGTACGCACGCACACGCAAATTATAATTGATATTATTAATTCTGTGTTTATCAAATTTATTTGTAATAAGATGTATTTTATAAGAAATACAACCAATTTCAAGTAAAAAATCTAATAAGATTCATCAGATTTCTATTATTATTATTAATTAATATTATTATTATTATTTTCCAATACTTTAACTTTTTATTATTATTAACATTATTTTCGTCTATTATAATTTTATTATCAACCATTTTGTCATCATTTGATTCATCAACATTTATATTTAAAGATCTCAAATTTATAACTGAAGGATATTAAAATGTTTACTATTACATTATCAAAAGTGAATAACCTGAAAAAGTTAACGCTGAGTTAATTTATAAATTTTGAACTTAAATTTATTTTATAAGATTATTTTAACTTAAAGTATATTATGTGTGTAAATAACTAATTGTGGTTAGAGTGAGTAAATTGATGTGTAAATTAGTAACAGATAGGTATAAGGTGGGTACAATGTGAGTAAAGAGGAAGTCAACACATAATAAATCAATAAAAAAAACTAATTTGACCTTAAATCAATAAAAAAGCAGATGGAAACTAATCTGCACAATAATAAAACCAGACATTTTATGACAAGATTTATTAAAATGACATACTAGCACTATCGACATTCCATATTTGAGTCATGACATCATCTGAATCGGTCTTGTGTCCTTGGATAATGATGTTTGTATACCAATGAAAGTCGTGAATAAAATTTACTTCTAAATTAGCCATATAAAACTTTGTACTATAGTTGCAAAGATATATGTGCTTCTTAACTTGTTATGCATTGTATTTAGAGTTTCATTTACTAAATTAATATCTTTATCAGATATTATTGCAAGTAAGCATGGAAATTGGATATTGATTAATTTGATTGACATTGAAAATTTGTTATTGATAGGAAATCTGAGAAAATTTAAAGTACGGCTACAATTCTTCACTATCATAAATTCGGTTTGCATGTCGAAATAATGATTAAAGGTGTCATCTTATTTATACTATGTATGCAACCAATGCAATGACAATGCATAATCTTGATTGGATGATGTACATAACCTTAATGTGTGCGTGACTTCTTCATAATCTTGATGCCTGCGTAATAAATTGCATCGATATTGCATTTTAAATGAATGGATATTACAATAAAACATAATCAAAACCATACCTTAACAAATGATCAAAACAATATTATACCAAAATCTATGTATTGTTTTGATGGAATAATACCATTTGGGGTTCTAACGATCTACGTAGAGTTGTTTTGTAATAAAGTAATCATATAACATTGGATACATGTTTTTGTTACAAATTAATAAATTTTATTATAAGTAATCAACCTGTAAAAATTATTCAAATATTTCCATCAAATAATAATTTATTTATGTTAATTAAGGTAAATTTAATAAACGTTTTAAGTAAATTATTACAAAATCATAAAATAACACAACTTGCAAACGTATTGAACATGTCTTTATTAAACTTGTATTGCAATTCTTTGTTAATCACATATTTTCTATTACATTTTGTGCGTGTAAGATACATTTTATAAGATCTTTTAATTTATTATTTACAAATAATTGCACTGTCAGCTATTGATTTCATATAGAAAATAATATATATATAGAAAGAAAAAAGGTGTGTAAAATCAGTTTCCATTCAAATTTAGTCGGTTACAGTCACAATTAACATGAATTACAATATAAACCTAAATAAATTATCGCACCAAATGTACTGTATGTTTGAATTGTTTCCTGCTTTAATACTTTTAAAGTGCTATGTATTTTCTAGTGGCAAAATTGAAGTATTAGGACTTAAAATATCAACTACCAATTCTTTCTTAATCAACTTGTTATTGAAAACACAGGATGGGTCGATCTCTGATTGGTTTAAATTTATATATATATATATATATATATATTTTATTTTTTGTTCAATATTTATTAATTATTTTTAAGCTTTGTCACTGTAGTTACTTATGAGAAAAATGGACGAGCCGTACCCTGAACTCCGACTGTCTTTATCCTCCAAAATGAAAATATATTCAATTATTTTTCAAAGATTGAAAAAAATTCATCAGTTTATTATATTAAACGGGGGGAATATTTGTGGATAGATTATACGAGGAGTTATTAATATAGTTATTAAAAACAATACAATAAATGAACGCGGGTGTACAACAAATAAGGTGAATCTGGTACAACAAATGTGAGTGGATATATATTATGTTGTCAATAGTTACAATTAAATAAATTATTTTAATTATATGTTTTACTGAATTAATTTTACATTTGAATAATAATTCTAAATAATCATAAGCTTATAAAGATTTTTAAAATTTAATATTAATCAAAATGTTTTTAATTTGTTAAAAAGTTTTATTATAATAAAAATTTAAAACTAAATAAAATATTCTATTTACTAAATACTAACCAATAAAAAATAATTTTAACTATAAGGAAAATTATCTTGTATATCATTCCTAATTTAAAATAAAAACTTCAAATAATAGAATTATTTTAGAATTGATATGTATTGTCAAATATTGATATCTATTGGTTCAGTAACTAGTTATTTTATAGTCAATAACCAAGTATTTTAAAGGGAAATAATCGATGAGAATCAAATTTATTGATAATTTTTAAGGCGTTCAGTAGATTAAATATCAATGTTCAAAGGGTAAATATTATCTAAATGGGGTAATTTTATTAAATGAGGTACTCAGCTATTCAATGGCTAGTGTGTATTTTGTGAGTTGTACAGTATCTGATTAATGTTGTATAGTACTCAGTGTACCGTACCTAGTGATTGTTGTTCATTTATTAATCAGTGGATTGTTCAGTGTGTGTATGGGTTATCGGTATTCAGAAGTTGATACCCAGTTAGTTAACATTTTATCTGTTTATTGTTGAATTTAATATTATAATGAGTTTTATTATTATTATTATCTTTATTATTATTTTTATTATTATTATTACTATTAACACCCAAACTTTAGTCAAAAATTTAATTTAATAAAATTCATTAAAAAAATATTTGAAAAAAACTCATTAAAATTTCATCTTTAAAAAATGTAAAAAATTTATCGATAAAACTATAGTAAAAATATTATTAAAAAATTTTAACATGTAATTTTGTCGACGGTAAGTTACTTTCAAAATTTTCAACTTTTATAGGTAACTTTTTAAATATCAACAAATTTGATCTTAATCAATTATTTTCCTCTAAAATAAAATTCGGTTCTTAACCTTTCAAATGACATTTTCCTCTTATTTTACCAACTATATTCATTATTTTCATAAAACCATAATAAGTAAAATTTGAATCATGTAAAACCCTTAAAAAATATCATGAAAAATAGAATTTTACCAATAAAAATCAATATTCCTTAAGGTGTGTTAAAACTGTTTTCGATACCCAATATTTTCCATCTAAAAACATAACAATTTGATTTCCAACAATTGCTAAGCAAATTAAAATCTCTTCAAAAATAACTAAAATTGAATAAAATCTATGTTTTTCACAAAAATCATTAAATCTCATTAAATTATAGTAAAATCATGAAACATAGATCAACCGCTAAATGTTTGGTATAATTAACAATAAATTTAAATTAAATCTCAACACTGTCTCTCTCGAGATGTAAATAAATGATCAAAATTTATTTTTACTTACTGATAATAATCATCACCCAATAAACTTCTGAAAATTTTTATATATTTTCAATGAATAAATTTCAATTTTAAAAAAAAATCTCAAATTAACATTAAATGATTATTAAACTAGTCAAAATTGATTGTGATTGGTAAATTCAAATTATACTTACGAAATAATCTTGAATATTAGTAAATGTTTAATAAAATAATTATAAACTAGTGTTATATATCAATATTGAAAAAGTGATGATATTTGATTTGTAAAATCATGATAATACAATATTGAGCGAATCAGTAATATTTTATATGTATGTAAATGATAGTTAATAAATAAATACATGATCATAAGATAAGTTTTTACTTATTTTATTAATATTGGTTAGATATTTGATTATTTTTTACCCAATTCGTAGTAAATTTCTATAAATTCATTGTCAATTCATGATATATTTCTAAAATGTTAATTTGCACCTTATTTCCGACAAATTAGATATCATCGCTTTTTCAATATGAATAGTTATCAAATAAAGGCGAATATTACTAAATAAAACTAGTTTATTATTATTTTATTAAACATTTACTAATATGTACAATATTTAAGATTTCAAAGTTGACTATATTTTCAAAATATCACTAAAAGATATTGAGGTTTGGTTTTAAATTTATTGATTAAATAAACAATTTAAATTAAGGTCCCAGAGTTATTTGTTAATTGGACTCTAAACTTTTCAATATTTGATAGGCTTTTAGCATCAAATTTTGATGATATACCACTACTGAAATTGGAGAAATCCCCTAAATACCCATTAATTAATGGTCTTGTAGACTTGTTTGGATTCAACAAAACGTCGATGAAATTATCGAGTTGTATAATATTTTTAAATGATATTACTCCTACGGAATTTAATATGCTCAGTGTTTTCTGGTTATGTATGGAATTCAGACTTTGAGAATATTGAGAGGTTATTCAACCTTTGAAGATTAATTTGAATAAAATAGAAATAAAAATCATAAACCAATTAGAAGATGCAAAAAAAGTTTCTCATATGCTCGATTTGCCAAATTAACAGAGTATCCATTTTATATTTACCTTGTGGACATATAATCATTTGTTCTTCTTGTTTCCAAAGCACTACTCGAACTTTCAAATTTGTGATATAAATATTGAAGAATATAATTCTGTGTTTATCTAATTGTATAAAATAAATTTTCTTTAACTGTTTTAATCAATTAAATTTGATAAAATTTAACTGATTAATAAATTTGTTGCTTATTTAAATATGTTTTAATCATAGAATATTCTTTGATTTTCATTAAATATTGACTTTATAAAACAATATTTCGTATTGTTAAAGTTTTATAAATATATATCTAGATATTTATAAAAACACCATAGTTATTTTTTATTTATTGATAGCCATAACAGATATCACTATCAATTTACAACAAACATTATTTTAAAGATATATAGAGAATTGTCAAATGTTTAAAGTGTATGTAATACTCTAAATAAAGCAAAATAATCTATTCAATAGTCAGATATACTTAAATAATGTTTGTTTCACAAATCAAAATACTTTTGTTTAATTTACCATAACAACCATATTTTTTCTAACAACTATCTATAAATTGGTCATGTTTTTATTAAATTAAACTAAATTAATACATATCTCTAACACTTATACTTACATTGCTTTTGCATTTAATGTGTTTCTGGAAAATTGCTAGGTATTTCTAGCTAAATTCTAATAAATTTGGTTAATAATACTGTTGGGGTTGTCGGTGAATTTGAATAGAAATTATTGTCGATCTGATTCCAAGCGTGTTTTAAACAACAGTAACGAACTCCAAACGATATAAACTTTATTGATTAATACACTTTAAAATGACACAACGAATTATCAGTCGATCACACTTAGTGCTTATTGCAACCCTTCGGGAAGAATAGCACTTTTCGGATCAATTGGCTTTACAATCACCTGACTACTGCGGTGGGTTTCTGAGATCGGTAACTCTGATTTAGTTGCTTTGCTTTGCTTTGACTTTGCTTAATTTCTGTTTCAAATTTCTCTTTAATTCCTTTTTATCTTTCTTTGTGTTCTGTAATTCTTTGTCTCCTGCAAATTTCATGTCTCTCGCAATTTTTGTCTTTCGTAGATTTGGTCTTTTGCAAGTTTTTTCTTAATTTTTTTGTGTGTCTCAATTTCAATTGCGCTTCCTTTTTTATACTCCCTCATTTAATAACACTTACTGATGTCGAATTGAATTTCTGATATCTTTTAACGCTAATTCCTTAACGCTGTCCAGATAACTAATTTTTTGGAGATGCCCTTTCTCGGATTTTCAAACATTATTTCTTCCCTTATCTTGAAAGAGCTTTCGAGATAATTTGCGAATTTTGCTTTTGTTTTTGTTTTCCAAAATTTGCACTTGTTAATTATAAATGACCCTCTTTGATTTAATTGTCTGTTTTTATTGATTTTCTCTTATTCCTTTCTCGTTGTTCAACATTTCTTTTTCATTTTCTTTTTATTAAGCTCCAGAACCACATCTTACTAACTTCTCATTGTCTCCCCCAATCATTTTACATGTTTATTAATTATTTTATTTCATTTTTTAGTTATCCTCAACAATACCTCAAATAAAAATTTATTTTAAACCTTAGATAATTTATCCGATGATTTTTTAACTTTATCCAAATGATCATGTATTTCTAATAAATGTTCATAGGTGAAATTTCGTAAATGTTATCCTAAATATTTATATATTCGTATCAACAATACATGTATTTTCTAAGAAATTGTTAAATTTACCATAAATATTATTATATTTTAATCTAAATAGATTGATGACACTCCAATATCTTTATTCCTTACTAAATTATCTAAGATTTTGGTAAATGTCACTCAAAATACATGTGTTATCTAAAATAGTAAATGATATACAAATGTCCATGTTTTTGCTATCTAATATAACTATTTTGTTAAATGTTGTGTAGAACTGATTTTCGTAACATATTGTTTATATTTAAATTTGATAAAACTTTCGTAATCTAAATTTTTCTCAAAAAAACTTTAAATGAAAATAAATTATTTAAATTATTATGTGCGAATTGTATATTTTTACATGTGTTGTTTTTCTTAATATTATTATAATTATAATTATAATTATTATTATTATTATTATTATTATTATTATTATTATTATTATTTTTATTAATATTGATATTAATATTATTATTTTTAATATTATTATTATTATTATTTTTAATATTATTATTAATATTATTATTATTATTTTTATTAAAATTGATATTAATATTATTATTTTTAATATTATTATTATTATTTTTATTAATGTTGATATTAATATTATTATTTTTATTATTATTATTATTATTATTTTTAATATTATTAATATTATTATTATTATTTTTATTAATATTGATATTAATATTATAATTTTTAATATTATTATTATTATTATTATTTTTAATATTATTATTATTATTATTATTATTATTATTATTATTATTATTATTATTATTATTATTATTATTATTTTTAACGAGACTTAATATAGACCTCACTATAGTGTGACCTAAGTATGGACAGGGTGCCCTTGAAGCAGGGCACCGTTTTGTCACTATTATCCTCACTAATAAATAATCTCTAATTAACCTTTTCTTTATCGTATAATAAAAGTGACTGTAGATAAGTGCATGTTGAATTCTCAAGATTGTTGTCAAGTTTGAAAATGAACAAAATTGATCCAAACACAATGAACCAATTCATGCATAAGATCCTCAACGCCCCGCAAAGTTCACTAATAAGTCTCCAATCCCAGTTGGTCTTGGTTCTGAGCTCGCCTATCAATTTTCATGTAATGTGTGTAATGCCACATACATTGGAGAGGGTACCCGTCATCTCTGCACTCGAGTTCTTGAGCATTGTCGACTGAATGAATTGAATCACATTAGTCATCATTTTAGGAAATGTGCGAGTAAAAAAATATGTATATCTGATTTCAAGATAATTGCAAAAAATCTGAGTAATTATTACTTGCGAGGCGTTGTGGATAAAATCTTTGAATCCCATAATTAGTGCTCAAAATGCTTATTCTAGATTTATTTTGAATGTATTTTAATAATGTTTTGGGAGATTAAAATGATTTTATTATTTAAAAATAATTTTTAATTTAATTTTTAAAATTTAATTTAAAGGGAATGATAATTTTAAGGTTTTTAATACTTAATTTAAATTTTTGATTTTTTTAAAATTAAAATATTATTTTATGGTTCGATTTGATTCCAATAATTATTAGATAATTTGTTTAAATTTTCTTATTTTCATTTAGATTTTGTTAAAGAAGACTGATAAACGGTCGAAATATATAGTGAAATGGTATATAGAATATATAGTAGGCGATTTTTAATTATTAAAACTTTGCCTTCTTTTTTTGAACAATAATAATAATAATAATAATAATAATAATAATAATAATAATAATAATAATAATAATAATAATAATAATCAAAATAATAATAGTAATAACAATAATAATTATAATGACAATAATAATTAATTAATTAATTAATTAAGTTTAGCAATGATTTAATTAAAAGTAAACGCCAAAAAAACACTCTTTGTATGACATATTATGTCAGTTTAACTGTCATCTTCAGGTAGGTAAAACCAACTTAAAATACTATGGATCAATATATATATATATATATATATATATATATATATATATAATTACGCGTCATTCTTCGGCGGACAATTTATTATAAGTCAAGTGTGTGATCAGTTATCGCTTAGTTATAACAAAAATTGTGAGAGTTTTTCATTAGCCAAAAAAAATATTTTTTAATTATCGTAATCTTCTAATTACTATTATGACTTTTTTAAGAAAAATTGTATGTAAAATTTCGTATGTTACTATTAATCTTTTGTACATTTTTAAAAATTCAAATTTAAGTTTACGTGGGTGTGTAATATTTCCTCAATAATATTTCAGTCATTACAATGCCATATAAATTGCTTCAATGTAATAAAAGAAAAATAGACTATACCAATTGTTTGCTTCAATTGAATTTAATTATGTATATTTACGGGCTCCTTAAACTCATAAGCCAGCTTAATCGACTTTAAGGATTCTACATATCAAAGTATGGAAATTGTGGCAAACAAAATCTTTCTTATATGTAAAAAATCCATTGCACAAAGGGTTCCCTGCAACCTTTCGCCACGAATTGGTAGCTTTCCATGGGCCAGATTCAGCGATGGAAAAATGTTTAAATTACAACAAAATTTTGAAAAGGTTTTATCAAATTCAATTCTCGTTTTCAATCAATTTTATTGATTTACTTCAATTGATTTTTCAAACTTATTAAATGGGTTAAAATAATGAGTTCAGTACATCCTGATTTAGATTCCGGTCTAGGATCCGAGGACGATTTTCAGAATTTGAATGACATTACTTGCAATTGTGAGCTGTGTCATGCTAGAATGTATGTTTCAATGAAACAAGGTCTAGATGAAGATTATTTTATATTCTTAAACCATCCGAATATGGGTGATGGATTTCATATAATGCCACCATCCTCACAGACGTATTACCCATGTAGTCATCAGTTAAACAACCAATTCATGCCTTATTCATGGCCTATGCAATATTCCTATCTTGGTGAATTGCAGCCTTCTCCGTGTTCTATATATGGAAATTGCTCCTGTTTACCCGATACTAGATTTGTTGATGAAACTTTGCATTCAAATGTCAACATTTCTGATGTTTCTGGTAGAGTGAGTTCAAAATCAAACAATCCCGAAAATGAATCAGAAAATTCCTTTAATTCCTCACCTCAAGTATTCATATCTAAAGATTCCGTTATTCACATTCGTCTTTCTAACTATGTTGCTGTTGAGTTTTCTGGCTCGGCATATCGGTTGATAAATTACCGAAACAATTCTGCAATTGCATTGAGCGACAGCGGCGAATACGGATACGCGTATCACTACAATTGTAGGGGTTTAATTAATATGCACCATGAAAAACTATCTATTGCTTTTGATAGAGAGAGACAAGTTTTGCTACGGAGTGAGAAGCCGAGCTTTGTAAAAAAAGAACAGGAATATTATCGCCTAACATCGAACTATTGGAGTTCTTGTCGACCTGTAACAATGGATAATTTTGATAAAGATCGAACTCCAGACATATTAAAGAAAATAAGCTTAAATAGAAATTGTGATGAAAACAAATTGAAAGAATTAGTTAGTTCATCAATGATACATCCGGAAAATGGAGGATTAACAAGTATCTAAAGGGTTTTAACTTCTGATTTACTATTTATCTTTTTTTAGTATTTCTAGGAGACGCAAAAATTGAACAGAAAGTAAATGGGGACGTTCAATTGAATTGGTTTTATGAAGATAGGGCAAATTGTCTTATTGTTTCTCCTTTGGCCGGTAGTTTCAGTTTGTCGACTAAAAACCTGGAGATTATCACAACACCGAAAAACGATATTTATATTTCTTTCGTTGATTTCTTTATTCAAGTTGGGTAAGTTTCAAGTATTATTATACCGTATTTTCCCGTATATAACCCGAAGGCTATACATACATATTTTCCCGTCTATCATTTATATGGCATATATTTCAAATTTCACTACATGATTTAATTTAAGTTATTTCCGGTAGGAGGATTTGAAATATTGGCATATAAATGATAGACGGGATATGCGTGTAGCCTGCTGGTTATATGCGGAAAATACGGTAATAACAATGTCATAATAACAACTTATTTAGTTTATATATATATACATCTACAATTGGATAAAAGAAACTTTCAGCACTAATCCTTTTATATTCTCGATAATTATTTTTACTGGTAGCCATTTTTCCTCTAGGTATCATTTTGGTAACGTAAATACTACGAAATATTCAAGTTGATATTAATATCACAATCACAATATATGTTAAATATGATAAAAAAACCCAAATAATCAAAATTATTTAATTAAAGAAATTGAATTCTCTTGAAAATAATCATATAGTTTACAACTCGAACTCAAGGAAATGATGAACAAACGACTCAAACCATAATTATGTAACCAGTAGTTATGCTATGAGCTTACAGAACCACGACTACCCCCTCACCCTGAACATCAAGGTCAAGGTCATATGAAGTAATATAACAAGGTCATTTGAGGTCAGATTCATATGATGTAATTGGATAAAACCATATTATGTAATCGCATGTTGAATATTTGTTTTAATGAATTCGTCTTTTTGAATTATTATTTAAATGGCCGGATTTAACTCAAACAACACCATTTTAGGGTAATGTTGGATGAAAAAGCCATAATTTAAGGGTACTTTGGACGTTTTGTTTGTTGAAAAGGGTGAGGATGAAGTCGGATTTTGAATAAAAAGACAAATTTCAGTCAAATAACATAATTTTAGGCTAATTTTTAACGACAAGGCTTATTCTAATGCCAAGATTTATGGTTTAAGGGTCAAAATGCGTCTACTAAGTCGAGATGTTCAATGGGGTCAGGATTGAATTTTGAACAAAAATACGCATTTTGACCTTAAATTCATAGATTTTGACACTAGAATTTACGTATTTTTACTAAATTAACTTAAAAATTATGTTTGATCAAAAACTAATTTTTTTTTCAAAATTCGATCCTGAAATATATATAGCTCTTGCTTTCAGTATTTTATTAATTTTGTTTTATTATTTATTAAAGAGTTGTCTTTATTTTATATTTATTTTTTTTGGTTTTCATTGTTTAATTATCTTTTTGTGATGTGTGTTGTTTTATCGCGAAGTCTCGACCTACTTTGTGTGTGAAGGTTTTGGTTCTAGCCCAAACTGTACTCAATGTTAATTTGAAGATTTTTTTTTCATTATTTAATAAACCTTCTAAAATGTATCAAAAGTCATGTAAATGATTATTAATTTATGACATTTAATTAATCATAGAAACCAACAGATGACAGTAAGTTACGGTTCCTTGAATGGCCGTGGAGGTGTAATGAATTCTGATAATAACTGCCAATCATCTGTACTTAATTTAAGTTCTTCACCAATTGATCAAAATGTTTCACCTCCCAATTCAAACAATATGTCTTTCATTCAACCACCTCACAATGGGGAAACATGTGAAAATAGTAACCAACAAGAGAAAAGTAATCCAACCAATGAATCCTCAGTGTTGCAAACATTATCCTATAACATTTGTATCAAACCAAGTGAAATATTCAAGCCGCCCGATTTTCCACATTTAAAGAAATCCGAAGTCACAAAATCGGGAGGGCCAAATAGCAGCACCGAGGAAAAGGTCAAAAGAAAGTAATTATGCGCATTGTCCTCTAACGTGATCCAGTATATGAACTTATAATGATTAAAAGCAACTGTAAGGAAATAAATTAAAGTATATAAAAATTAATATTTATTTAATGAATATGTTTATATCATTCCATTTTACAAAAGATACATTAAATGCACTCAGTTTGTACTGAGCTCATGTGAAATTTAGCTAATAATAAAGTAAAATATCGCTATTAAATGTGTTAATAAATATAATTGTTTTCTATTTTATAATGACAAGAATATTTTGTTTTTCATTGTTTATAATTAATTTTCAATGCAATTCAATAACAAATATATTATTATTATTATTATTATTATTATTATTATTATTATTAATATAATTATTATTATTATTATTATTATTATTATTATTATTATTATTATTATTATTATTATTATTATTATTATTATTATTATTATTATTATTATTATTATTATTATTATTATTATTATTATTATTATTATTATTATTATTATTATTATTATTATTATTATTACTAATCGTGGTTGTTTTATTTTTATCGATAGTTAAAATTGTGAAATTTCTAGATATCACTTAAAAGTCTTATAAATTTTGCCAGAATTAAATTGTTTTATTTTACCAATAAGACCTTAAAGACATTCTAATTGTTAAAGTTGTTTATGGAGGTGCTTCAGGAAATAGTGCACGGAAAATAGAAAGCGGGCTAAAATTTGGAATATTTTCAAATAATAAATGAATACAAAAAATTAATTGAAAATTGGCACATTGTGGCGAAACAGGTATTTACAGATAACAAATGAGGAGACGAATACAGGTATGCTAATATAAAATCAATGATGGTCTCCAGATAAAAAATATTCAATAAATAACAATTAATGAATAATTTATTAGTTGTGTAAAAGCTCGAGATATGTGGGAAACCCGAGCCATTTGTAAAACTCAATGAGATAATAAAATCAATTCTTTATAAAATCAATAAACAAAACTACTTTTAGGGTAAGTGTAGAGATTAAAAGTCGCCTAACCAATTAGGGTAACGAAAAACAAAACAATTATTTGGTTGAAACGTAATCTAATTAATTTGTCGACTGAAACAGTTTAAAAATGAGACAAATTCGAAAAACGTCATAGAGTCAAAGTAAAGTCAAAACGAATCAGTATTTTAAATTATAAAAGTGAGTCTGAAAACGAGTGAAACCCAATGTAGGATAATTTAACTTAACGTGTATACAACAAAGCGCAGTACACAATGGGTGGATATAGCCATAATACAAAGGTGCAGATCAAGAAATTTAGCATCGACAAATGTGTTAATTGTCGTAAATACAAATAAAAGTTTCTCGTATTAGGTGTTGTTGATTTCATTTGCATAGTGAGAACACGAGTAGTCAGAAAACAAACCGATTATTTTTATTATTATTATTATTATTATTATTATTATTATTATTATTATTATTATTATTATTATTATTATTATTATTATTATTATTATTATTATTATTATTATTATTATTATTATTATTATTATTATTATTATTATTATTATTATTATTATTATTATTATTATTATTATTATTATTATTATTCGTGGGTTAGGTTAATTTACCTTGTTTTTGGACTATCATGGACCCACATGCATACAAGACTTAGTATCCCCAGCTTCCATCCACGGCTAAGCTGGTTGGGCGTTCGCCAAAGATGAGCGCCGTTTCCGAGAATACTCTGGCTCGAACGTCCCTAATTCTATTCACCGATCGCTATTATGTTGGATGAGAGAATTATTAATTCAATTTTATTAATAACTAGCCATAATTCTGTGCTTCGCTACGGTTATATTTAAGATAATGATTAGCAATGAACAATTAAAAAAGTGGCAAAAAAATAAACATAGTTGCACTTTTATATATAAGACAGCAATATATCGCAGAATTTAAATACAATCTCCTACATTGAACCATTGAATCATCCTTGTTCGGTTGTTCTCTTCGAGTAAACGTTTCTTCGGGCGCTATTAGTCTTTCCGATATGCGAGCTGAACTATGTGAGTACTAGGGATTTGTAACTACATTCTTCTCTTGGCTGGCGGCTAGATCCATCTCAAGAACTTTGATCTTGACCTTAGCGGTCCAATATTGCGCTGTTTGTGAGTTAATGATACTTTTTGCCACCCTCGTAAGAGTCAATCAACGCAAGTTAATGGATGTGGCTTGGCCATATATTTAAACTCTAACCAATCTATGAAAATAGTTTTGATGTGTGAATGATTTTTTAATGATTTACGTGTTGGCATTAATAGTTGGTAGACGACTTACTTTACGGTCAGGGAAGCGTAAGAACTCGAGCAGTTTATACTGCGAAGTTTTGAACGTCATCTCCATCTGACGCAAAACAGCCATCCAGGGTTTTAAATCCTTTTTGGGCATCCACTCCCTTATTACCCCTAGATACTTGGCTAGCGCTACTAGCAAGTCAAATTTCTACTAACAGCGGATCTGCATAAACCTCCGGCACCGGACGAATATCAGTTTCTGATTCGTTTTCGAAAATTTTCTTCCAATATTCACCTTGCTTAGCCCTTCAATCCTCACCGTAAAGAAGAGTTTCAACTTTATCGCTAAGTACAAGATTTGCCGCCTCACATCTATCTTTCTTCCATAGTTCCTGTAGACCCCCATACAATTCTTTCCTCAATTTCTTTTTTTAAGGGGGTCTTCGGATCGTAATGTGAGCTAACTTTTGCCTTTTTTAGCGGACGGTTTTTACTATTTGTTTTACGATATCCTTCAGTTACTAATTTACAGTAGACATCAAGAAGTCGTTTTGATTCCTCAGAATCAGATACATCATGGATTATGACATCCAGATCTTCTTCCCGCCACTTACTAACACCATTATACTAGATTTTTCATTAAACTAGTAAGTGTCTCGGATTATGAGGTACGAAGTAAGGGACTTGCATAAAGGACTTGAGTTAAGACAATAAGTTGTGGATTAAGAAATGAGCATCGAAGAGAAGAGGCAGAAGAATATATATATATATATATATATATATATATATATCAGAGGAAAGATGGAAGAAGTTGGAGCAAATAATTTTGAATAGTACAGATGTAGATATGTTATGAGATTCAGGAGCATTAGTAACAGTTTTAATATCTTTATTAGCTTGTAGGATTTTTTAGTTAGATGGCAAGATATTATTAAAAAATTAAAAAAATTAAAATAAAATCTATTTAATAAATCTATTTAATAAATAATAATGTCTAGCGTATTACCAAATAGAACTGGATCCAGATATTCAATAAATGAATGTATTTAGTACAAGAGAATGACAATTCTGCTTCAATAGGCTACCGTTTGGATTATCAACAGCTACGTCGCCTTTTAAGTGACTAATGTACACAGTATAGGAAGGAATGATATTCAAAGGAGTTGTTTACTTAGATGATATTTAGATATATGGGAAAAGCAAAACAGATCACGATAATTGTAGAATATAATTTCTATAAATATTTTATATATTAATAAATAATAGAATATTTATTTATAATGGTACAATAAAAATAGATACCTAAGTAAAATAATGCTAAAAGTGAAAATCAAATTTTTGTTCGTTATCCATAAATGATAATTTAAACCATGGGTCGTGACCCCATTTGGGGTCACGGGGCAAAATTCTGGGGTCGCGAGAGATAAAAATACAATTTAACAGAAAATGTTTTTTAACTTGTAAAATTATTGTTATAAAGATAAAATAATAATTATCGTAGATAAATATATCATAAAATCTTCTAGTTCGGAAAGATTGTTTTTACCTGCATTTCTATTAAGACTATTGTAATAACTTGAATAACATTTACTATGAATTAGAAGATGTTATAGGAATTTTAAAAAAATATAAATTTATTTTTCTTTTTTATTTGTATGGGGTCGTCAAGAAAGTCGCAATCATAAATGGGGTCGTGAATTACAAAAGTTTAAAAAGCTCTGATTTAAACAATTCAATTTACAATACACAATTTAAACTTCTCTTTATAGCAATGTTTCTCAGATTTTATGTCGCAAGAATTTGGAAATGTATTGTTAGAGTTCTTGGTGTTTGAGATTATTATAAAATTATAAAATAATAGGATTTAAATTTTTTAAGCTCAAGAGATTTATACTTTCGAATGTCAATAGTGAAGTTCTATTCAAAATTAATAATTTTATAGCTCAATTTGTTTTAGTTTCGGTACTTTAGAACCCTGAAAAACCGTGAGAAAGTTGATTTAAGCTAACAATAGGAAGATAAATCCAGAGAAATGCTAATTCAATAAAACAGAACTGTATTTCCTTGGTCATACAGTTAACGGTAATGGTATTCAAACAATCAGTCATTATTTCAAACATGGTTACCAAATCTGCCTGAATATGACTTTGAAGTAAAACACAGGAAAAGAGAGGAACACTTGCATGCATATGGGCTATAAAAATTGTAAGGTATTATTTGCACCCAGTGTCAAACAAGAATGAAGAAGCCAAAGAATGAAAATCAAAGATCATTTAAATATACACTATCCAAAGAACCGAGGCTATGGAAAAAGTATTGGAGCAACAACAGAACGATATTTGATTTCAAGAACTACCAAAGATGTTGGAAAATGCATGTGTAATAAAGAAAAATATTGTTTTCCATTCGTAAAAAATATACAAATTGATGGAGGATTATTAACAGTAGAAAAGAACAACAATGTCCTAATTTTAGTGCCAGAAACCTTTGCAGGCTTATTAACAACAACCTTACACCAATAATTATGCCATATTGGAGTTAAGAAATTATTCCATTATATAGAAAATATATTTTATTAGCCAAAGATGCAGGAGACAATTCAGCTTTATCTACGATGTTGTGATATCTGTTGTAAGAGTAAGATCGATCAGACAAGAACCAAGGAAATATTTATATCTAGATTTATATCTAAATATAGAACAAATTGTTATGGATATAACCTATATGGAGAGAAATACTATAAAAACATATATGTTAGTAATGGTCGATCGTTTTAGTAAACTTATTTCTTTGAACGCAATCACGAAGCAAGACGAACGAACAATTTTTAATGTAATTCTTAACAATTGTATCTATCGTTTCGGAAAACCAAAAAGAATATTGACAGACAGAATCCGGAATTTAAAAGATATACTACAGAAACTTGGTATCAATCCAGAATTCAGCTCATCTTATCAGCATCAATCAAACGTATTAGCTGAAAGAGTCATAAGAAAAGTATGAGATCTTATTACAGCAACATTGGCAGGTGGATGTGAAGAGAAGAAATGGCATGAACCTTTACCTAGAATAAAGTTCAACATAAATAGCAGTCGGCAGATAATGAGCGAAGTGTTAATTTACATTCGAACTTGAACCAAGTTGATATATCTAGAGAAGAATTGATGGAAAATGCGAGACATAACTTAGATAAAGTTGCAGATAATATCAGAGCAATGGACACGACAAAGAGAAGCACTCGAGTCTTTGAGGCGGGGTAAGAGGTATTAGTGCGCAAAGAACCGAAAAACAGATCCAAATAGGATTTGCATTACGAAGGTCCATACAAAATCGTCAGATTTTTATCTCCGCATCAAGTCGAACTTCATTCCTGAGAAGGAACAAAAGAACGAAGAATCAACTAGCTGAAGAAGTAGAGAAAATCTTAAGAATGGGAGAGTTAAGATATTTATATTATCTTGTGTTCAAATAATTGATTATTTTGCACTTTTTATGAGATAAATCTAAATGGAACTTAATTCGTTTTAAAATAAGTTGGATATAACTTTTAACATTTTGGATTAAACAAAATTCCATAATTAAAGTAAATGGCGCTTTACCTGCTTAAGATTCAGAGAAAATTGAAAATTTGGAAAAACCGTTTCGACATTAGGGCAAGATGTAAGAGTTATTTTTTAAACCTAATAATAATTTACGATTTTGGTTTTAATTTAATTTTAAATTACATTTTCAGAATGTCACCATTTTGAATACTAACGAAACGTTTTCCTGCTTAAGTTTCAAAGTCGATTAAAAAATTGTAAAAACCGTTGCGCCATTAGGGCTAGATGTTATGGTCATTTTTTACACAATCATTATTTTCAATTTTCATTATATATTAAATATATGTTTTACGGGTATTTAAAAAATACAAAACAAAAACCACATTTTCAGATGGTCACCTTTTTGAGTAAAAACGAGGCCTTGACCTGCTTAAGTTTTAGAGTCTATTGAAAAATTGTAATCAGCGTTTCGCCATTAGGGCCACATGTTATGGTCATTCTATACACCAAATAATAATTTCCGGTTTTTGTTTTATTTTGAATGTGTTTTACGAGTAACTTAACACACAAATACCCTTTAACCCCCTGTCGGCGTCGGATTAAATTACGTAATTGCGTACTTAATCACAAATTACCTTGATTACATAATTATGTGATCAAGATAATTAATTTTGTGTGCGCATCTTTTTTTGTGTATTTTTGCTAATTTTTTTTACTTGCTTGGAGCTTTAAATTTTTTGCATCGATTTAAATTTTATGTATTTTTTAGCAAGTTTTCAATTTTAAATAAACATTAATATTAAAGTAATTTTTAAAATTTTTTAAGTAACTATAGTTTTTTAATATAATTTTAGATTTCGAATTTTATAAATATTATTGTTTAAAAGTTTAATGTATTATAGATAATTTTTGAAACTAAATTTAAAATAATAATAATACATTAATACAACTTGGTAAATACGTAATAAAAATTGATACTCAACAAATAAACACATAACAATAAACTCGTATAAAGATAAAGAACAAATTAAAAATTTATTTAATTAAAATCTTCACAAATCAGCTTATAATAAGCTCTTCTTAGTTCTGCCAACAAAATATGTAAAACTTCTTTCTTCTTGTAGTCCCTGCAGCATGTACATCTAAATGGGCATATCAACATTGAGGGATCAGCACAAACAGTACAGTCATCTAGACATTTCAAACCAGATCCTTGAACCGATTCGTAATGCATCGGTAAAATTTCTTCGATGTTGATTCCAGTCATCTGATAAATCCGTGTTACCAAAATTCAGGATCACAATACGAAAGCTTATTCTTCATATTCAGAAAGAGCTCTTCCATCTTCATCAGAATTGTTTTTAATACGTATGCTTCTTGCTAGTCGATCATTTTGAATTTTTACAATCGTCAGAAATCTATCTATTTAAACACAATCGGTGCTTAATAAATAATCTAGTATTTCTTCGTCGGTATTAAGATTATTAATTAAAAGTTTTATAAAATTAAATATTTCTTGTACTAGAATGTTGTATTCCAGTGTTTTTATCCCCATGACAACGACTTTTCCGCTTGCAAATACATTCACACAAAGTGGATTATATTTGACAAGTCTTAATGCTGGAAACAGTTCCGGTTCGTAAATGTTTTCTGTTTTGGTAGGCAAATCATTCAAGTTGATTCGACAACCCATGTCAATATTCAAAGATAATGATTGAATTTGTAAATCTTGAATCTGATATTTGAGATCTCCTTCCTGTAATGGTCTTTTGCAACCCATTACCCTGCATTTTCCGCTCTTGAAGAATAAGATTGGATACTTTCACTTCTATCCACTACATGTTGAGGTTTCCCGGTTGGGAACTTCATTACGTCTACTTGTATACATATTAGGTAACCGATAACTAGTTACTGGCCCAATAAATATTTGGTTACTTACCTACAAAACTTAAAAAAGTAAAATAAAAATAAAAAATAAAAATAAAAAGTTAAACAATAACAATAAATATAAGTAAAAATACCAATTTATTAATAAAATATTCTTCACTTTCTTTCACATCAATAATGCCTCTATATCAGTAAATCACTTGGTTATTTAGTTATCAAGAAAAATTATCTTTCCTGAATAAAATCTTGTATTTGACTATTGTATTTTATTGAAATCATTGAAATTATTTTGTAAAAGTCAATAAGTCAAAAGCTTTTGAACTATTTCTTTTAAATTTATCCAATGTTGAACAATTATTCTTCTATTAAATGTTATTTTTCATAGAAATACTCATTTAGCTAGTATTTACTCTTTAAATAACAATGTTCAACCGACTCAACCCCTTTAAAATATCAATAAACTTGCTCCTCGTCGATAATTTCCCCATAAAAGACTTGGTTATTGATTATAAGCCCAATATGTTACCAATAACACTGAACCAACAAATATTGATGATAGGTTACTGACCAACAAATTTTGAAATAAAATCACATTAAAAGTTGAACGAAAGAAATACAAGTTTAAATTAAAATTTTAATAATAAAAAATCTTCTTCACTCTTTTATCGATCATTAATGTCTCCAAATTGGTAAATTGTTTGGTTGCTTATTTACCTGGTTGTTATCAAGCGATAATTAATCAAATTCATTGAAACCAAATCCATTGTTATATTTACTTGGTATCAACTTCTGAATACTGATAACTCATACACATTGAACAATCAACTGATTAATAATTGAACAACAATCACTAGGTACTGTATACAAGTATATACTGAATACTGTATATATAAATATATACTGAGTACTGTACAACACGTTATATACATGCTAATCATTGAATAATGGAGTATCTTATTCATTAAAATTTCATATTTAAATAATATTTATCCTTTTGACACCGATGTTCAACTAATTTAACCCACTTAAAAATAAAATAAAATTTTCTCTCAATCATTTCCCTTTAAAATACTTGGTTATTCACTATACACACACTCACAATATGTTATCAATAACTAGTTACTGAACAAATCAATATCAAAAATTGTTTACTGACCAAAAAAATCATTAAATAAAAGCACATAGAAATTTGAACAATCAAAAGAAATACAATTTCAATTACAAATTTTATTAACTTCTCCACTCTTTTATCGATCCTTGATGTTTCCAAGTTGTTTGGTTGCTTAGTTACCTGGTTACTATTGTTAGGCCAAAACTTAGTTTGTTTAAATGAATCGGTAATAGCACGCAAACACAGCAAGCAGATTTAAAATCGGACCCAAAACACCAATTAATCATGCAAAAATATGAGAAAGAAATAATTAAAATATAAAATTAAAGACATAAAAATAAATGAAACTATTAACAGAATGCAACAAGATCCGCACGAAACAAATACAGAAATAACATGAAAACACGAAAATTTGACCGAAAATTGATAATTTTATTAAAGAAACAAGAGTTCATGCAAATTAGAACTAAAATAAAATAATTTGAATTAGAAATAATTCAATTATCTGTTAAAAGAATAAATTGTCAAAATAAATCAAAAAATTAAGAAAATAAAGTTAGAAAATACAAAGAAATTCTCAAGGTCAAATTTTGTTTTAATACATCAAAATTAACACGAAAGGTTAGGGTCACAGAATAGGTACATATACCGATTCATTTTCACATAATTTTAATCGGTTCTTAATAACCTACACACTCGTTTTAAATCAGTTTTGAAAAACTCGAAACAGTTCAATCACTTTTACTCTGAAACTCGAACTATTTGTCATTACTAACTGAAACGCTATTCAAAGTCGTGAATTTATTGAAGTAAGCAAGAATGACTTGCTGATATTGCCATTGTGTATGAGATGAATATTAACGATAGATGGAACCAAAATTGGTATCTGATAAATATATATTATAAATATTATGAAACTTTTCGGTGTCGAAATTTTTCCGACCCACAGCCACACACCGACAAGTTATTAAAATACTACACAAATAGTCGAGCAGTGTAAGTGCGGTGTAAGTCCGCCAACAGCTCGTGCCCGTGAGAGATCTTGCCGTGGGTAACGACGGACTCGAACGTCAATTCATTCACTTTCATAGGGGTAGAAGGGAGATCGGGAGACAATCTTTTGGTTGCCTACCTTTCTGCCTACTCCCGAAAAATCGACCTAAAATATCATTACGTATCGGCTAAAATATTAAACAGAGTAGTCCAGTGGGCACTCTTAAAATCTAATGTCAACATAAAATTTTCCTAAGATCAATTTGAGGTTTACGGGAACGGGACTTGCGGAAATCGATGCATCGAACTTTCATTAATTTGAAAAGATCATTGGAATTTGTAAAAAATAAAATTAAACTGTTAATTAACAACTATGGGAAATAATAATATGACTTAAACGAAACCAGTAATTTAATTAACCGCAAGTCGACGAATTTAGATAGATTCCAACTAAATAAATAAGTGAATAGAATTTCCATACCTCACCAAATCGAGCATGGTACTATAATATACTAATAAAGAATAAGACTAGCCGAAAACTCGCCGAGCCATTATTTCCCCAAATCAACCCGTTAATAAATTTTGACCCAGAAGTAGCACTTTACCTACACCAGTAAGTCGTAAATAGATGTTCAAATTACTTATTGCTTAATAGTGTATTCAATTTACAAAATATTATGAGGTCCCAGTCACTTAGTAAGATAAGAGAATTCGAAATGCGTACCGACCCTCCCAGTGACTATGAACTACACCCACAGTATAAATTATCATAATCTAAAACTTAGTTGATGTTATGGAATCAAAATAGAATTTGCACTTTGATAATTTGTTAGTTGGCACGCCCTGTGTAATTCGAACCGAGATTTAAAATAGCAACACTACTAACAACAATTCCAGAAAATTTATTTGTTATAACACATAAAATTTTCAGGAAGCCACAAATGTGCACAGATGGGAGACCGAGAATCCCGTGTAGTATTCAACGATCTCTGGAAGAGGTTTGAATAAACGATTCAATAAGGCCGAATGTTGCTGAAGGGTTGTTTTCCAGACAACGTAGAACCTAATAAATTTAAATAAATTATCCGAGAAATGATAAAAAATTAAATCAAACCTATAATAATGCACAAGTGGAAGAAAAATGGATACTGAGCAATGGTAACTGAACTAATTATGGTGGATCGGCACACATTTAGTATTAATATACCAGAGTCTCCGAAAGAAAATAATATTGATTAAAAATTTTCCGACTCTTTATTAAGGTGACAGCATAATTGGTAGAAACTCTATCGCTGGAGACTAGAGTGTGAAATGTAATACTGCCCACCCAGCAGGTCGACAAAATAATTCACTGGGGAAGGAAAATTTATGACGTGAGTAGTAGATAGAAATATAGCCAGTAAATCATCTGCTCTCTAGCGATCGATAGTAGGAGTGGGTAAGAGACCAGCCACTCATAATTGGCCAGGAACGTCGACGTTGCCACGTGACGGTACACGCCTACAGACCCCACGAATATAAATGGCCAGCGAAATTGTATACGTCGTGTAATCACTGAAATATTAAAATGACAGCAGCTTCAGTGAATGAACCCATGAAAATGAAGGAAAATTCTCTAATTAATGATGCAAATCAACGAGCACCGGAGAAGTATAATTATCGAATCTATGGAGCTTCGGATCACGGACGAAACCATCTTGCTGCGCAGAGTTCTATGGCAAGTAAGACTACCCAAGTCATGCTTTTATGTCGATAAAAATTTATGTCATAAATTGTTACGTTAATTTTTTTTGTACAATTGAAAATGGCGATTCAGTAATTCCGACAATTCCTAGGCATAGATTGAGTCAACTAATAGACTTATCCAATAATTAAAACTGCCATCGAGCCATCAGGAACTTCTATAGCCACGTCAATAAATAAATCGTGAACCACATTTTGTCGAAGTAAGATTTTGAGGACAAGAACGAGCCGTAAAGTAATGTCGAGAGTTTGCGTCGAATTAATTCCAAATGTGTAATGGCATTCTCAGATGTACATGAATCTTCTAGAGTGTGAAATTCCTGATGTCTCCGTAATTAGTCCAGTTAATTTACCTAGTTGATCTTATCTGAAATAGTGTTCAAATCCTCTCTTGAAGGTAAAAGAGATCACCACTCAATGTGATCCATCCTTAGCTTGTGATTAGGAGCCGGAGAGAATGGAATATTACATTTATGGCTTTCGATACAATGAAACTGTCGACTTCATGCTGTTTTACTATAAGCGAAAGGAATAAGTTAGTAAAAATCTTATTAGCACTACCATATCGAGAGAATCAAAATTAAGACCTCTAGTATAGGATATTCTAGATCATTTCCCACCTAAGCACAATTTTAGAAAGGGGTATCTATAATTTACATAGATGTTGTAGTTAAACCTGAACGATTATAGTTTTGCTAACTTAAATAAATTGGATTTATATGCCCTTGAAATTTAATTTAGAAAATTGTCTATAAATGTATATCGATCATCGATAGGAAGGAAATTAATAAGGACTAATAATCTTTTAATATCTTTTTGACAGGCACCCAGGCTCGTGATTGGGAAGATGAAGACCGTACCACGCTGACGGTACCGACAAGATTCGCCGGAAGGTGTTGTCAGGCCTTATAGGACAGGGGCTACACCATATCAACGTATGGGACCCCCGAGTGGCCGAGTAGGAACAAAAATGGATCGGAAACCGATGTAGAGTTCCTTAGCATACACATCAAGAGGGAGCCGGGCAGAAACCCAGCCCGAGAGATCCGGCAGAAGGCGGAAATTGAACTACACAGATTGGAGCAGCTCAAGTGACGTTACCGATTTCTCGCGAATCGGCAAAGAGAACAACTTGCAAGAATCAACCGTGATATCGCGAGCTGGCATATCCCTAGTTCAGACGGGTACTTACCCGCTTACGGAGTGGCCCATGATCACCGAGACCCAGCCCTTCTAGACAGTGACGCACCGGTTCATTTGGTGGTGCCGAAAAGTCTCCTCCAACCAGATATACGAGACATCCTAGAGGATCGGGGTGTCGAGGAGCACGCGTACTCGCGGCGACGTTTCGTGGATAAACGGCTACACGAACATTGAACATTTATTCTGTATGTTATAGTTGTAATAAACTCATTGTATCAGCAACTTGTTTTTCGTTTTCTTATTATTTTAAATTACAACGATGTCTAGGAAAATAGAATAAGAAAATGCGAGTAGATTTCCCTGAATAGACGAGACCAGGAATGATGATGGAATAGAACTGAAGTGTTACCCCTTTTATTAAAGATAAAAATTATTTTGTTTTATCGCTGAAGCTCATCTTATATTTATTTTATTATTAAGGTGAAACTATGAACGAGGCTATGCAGAGAATTAGTAAAGAACTTGAGAGTCTCCTGAAGGAAAATGTCAACTTAAACCAACAATGTATTCAATTAAGCCGTGAGCTACAGAGAGTCAAGGCTACTTGGTCCGAACCGACTGAAGAAAGCGACTCTATCAGAAGATTGACGCAGCACAGAAAGGATGGCAGGAAGAGAGAGCCCTGAACCAAGCCCAGAAGGTCCAGATACGAGGGCTGGAAGTAGCCGTAGCGGTGGCCCAGGAGGGACAAGGGTCACATTCCCTCTGGTGTTTGCCCCAGCCCAAGTGGCCTACTAGAATGCAACCAATTCGGCGCAACCGTCGTCCCAACCAAAATCGCTCGCAAGACCAGGACGAGCCGAGAGGAAAAGACAGAAACAAGACAAATTGCGAACGAGACAGAAATAAATGTAAATGCGCGATATAGGAACAAATAAAATTTTCTCTTTGTTAGTTTTCTTTGACTTCACGATGTAAATACAGTAGTATGATGCTATGAGGGATAAAGACGATGCGATACAAAGTCGAGTGAGTAAAGACGTAAAGTAGACCGGGTATTAGCAGTTTTGGAAACAAAGCTCACCTTTGACGATTACAGAACCATTGGTTACAGTACCAACGTTGCTTAGCAACGGGTTACCAGTGGCAGGCAGATAGAACATATGATTGGGGTCAAGGTCACATCGATCACTTATAACTCCACACTATCAAGAAACTATTAATCGAATTCACCGAAGCCCAATTGTTGTATTTTCTCTGAATAAAAATTTATTGCTTTGTTTACAGTCTTGTATATGATTTATTGTAATTATTTTGTAAAACTTAATAGTTTTGTTTAAAAACTTTGAAATTTTTCTACTATTTTTGTAATATTTTTAATTGTATCCAACAATGAATAATTATTAAAAGTTATTTTCAAAGATGAATATAAACCTTTTCAATTAATTTTCACATGCCCCTAAATAAATTAATTGCTAACAGCTCAAAAGAATTACTTAAATTTATTTTTACACATTTTTTATTCTTTTCACTCCAACTCTTGTGGTTTATTGAATGATAAATTAATTAGTAAGTATAAGTGGTTGTAATTTATAGTAAAAAGAAACTTGATTAGAAAAATATTCTTCAATTAATTTCACAAAACATATATTACTTTCACAGTACTTGAAATAAATTTTCATATATTTATTGAAAATTATTAGATTTTTAAGTTTCTAAACATCATTGAATGAAGTTAATAGATAAAATAATTATCATCTACCACATTACTAGAAATTAAATGATTATCGACCAACCACTAAATTAGTTAAATTTCTAACAAAGTTTAAAAAACTACATGGAACAGGTACTTGTGTACTGATAGATACCGATAAAATCTACTAAAAATCCAAATATGTATGCTTAATCTTTGTAAAATATTTGTTTTTGTAAAAATAAGACTTATCCTTAAATTGTGACTAGCATGTGAATAGAATTTGATTAAAGTTGTGAGAAATATTCATAGTTATTAAATTTTAAATAAAACTGATTAATTTGTAAATAATGCTAGTACTTTGAAGACCTTCAGCAAATTGGTAAGAAAAAAGTAGTTATTGAGTAATACTTATTAAAATTACCAAAGTTTTATAATTTTTGACAAGTTTAGATAGATCTTTAATAAAATTTGTTAGTACTTTGAATAAAAATTTTTAAAAAGTTTCAGCATAGTAGCAAATTGTTAAGAAAATAGTACTTATCAATTAATTATCAAAAAATTAATTAAATTAACTAAGTTGTAAAATAATTGAAAAAATTTGTTAGATCATTTTTTGAAATTTTATAAGATTGTTAGGTAATTGTTCTAAGTTCATGTTGAATGAAAATTAATGTATTGTACAATTTCTCTTCATTCCTGGAAATAATCATAAATGTTTAAATTATTCAGAAAATTGTCAATAAAAACATAAGTAATGGGTAACATAAAATTTTTAAATACTAGTCAATTTTAGTTTTTAATTAAATTAAATTACAATAATAATAAAATCAAATAAATACTTGAATACAAATAATTACATGAATCAAACATTTTCTTAGACCCGAAACGTATCGGATATTTTATTCAGATTCTAATAATATCATTAAAAATAACCAAAATCTTATTGATATATTTTTATAACCCTTAAATCAATGAAAATGTATATATTTCACCAAGTATCCATCCTTTAACATCGATATTCAACCGAATAAATCCCTCTAAAAATATAATAAATTCCCCTCTTGACCAATCATTTCCCTTAAAAAAATATAAAATTTACTCTCAACCAATCCATTCTCTTTAACTGACAATAATTTCAGCTATATTCATTATTTTTGATAAAAATCATCGACTTATTTTGATATTCAACCGAATAATTTCTTGAAATCCCCTTAAACGACCATACATTCATCACTTGACCAATCATTTCCCTTAAAAATAACAAAATTCAACTGACAACCCCTTAAAAATATCAACAAACCTGTTCTTAATTGATCATTTCCTCTTAAAAGATCATAAATTCTCTTCTTAACCAATCATTTCTCTTTAAATAACAATATTTCCTTTCTCTCAAAATATTTACACACTTATTGATATCTATCTGAACAAATCCCCCTAAAAATATTATAAATTCCTCCTCTATATTCTCCATTTAGAATATATTTACCCTTTGAACACAAATATTCAACCATCTCAACCTTAAAAATGACAACAAACTTGTTCTTATTCAATAATTTCCTCTTAAAATATCATAAATTCCCCTCTTAACCATTCATTTCCCTTCAAATATCAATTTCACCAAATGTACTAACAATATACATTTTTTGGTAAAAAATCGATAATATTCTTTTAGAAATCTATATTTAACCGAATAAGTTTCTTAAAAATCCATCATTCGGATCATATTTACTATATGTATTCAACCAATCAAATTCTCTTAAAATTATCATAAAAATCATTTTCCATCGAAAATCACCACAATTTTATTATGGCAACAATTTCAAGCAATTATAAAATTCATCAAAAATGACTATAATCGAATAAAATCTGTTTCCCACATAAATTAAATTTCACTAAATTATTGTAAAATCACAAAATATATATCATATTGCTCAAATAATTAAAATTAATCAGTAAATCAAGTATAAATTCAATAAAAATTACCAGCCAATCTATAGAAATAATTCAATGATTTTCATAATTATACTGATAACCACACTGAGCATCCTCTTAAAAATCTCTAAATTATACTACTTTTGTGATTGATATCCATGAAATCAATAAAATTGAAAATGAAAGTAAAAAGAGACCCCTTATCTCAAGATATTTTATTCTTTCTGAGTTTCACTAAAATATTTTTAAAAATCAACTGAAATCGATAAAATTTTAATAAAACCGTGTATAATTAACAATAAATTTTAATTAAATCGTGTCTCTGTGTCTTCAAATATTCCAAAAGATGATTATAATTTACTGTAAAATACATTAATCAATACCCATTAAACTTCTGAAAAGCTTTAGATGCATTCAACAAATAAATGCAATACAATTTCTTCTTTTTTAAATAGATCATAAATTTATAATTAAAATATCATTTACTATTCAAAATCTATCAGTCAAATTGGATTCTAATTGGTAAACAATTATCTTAAATAGATGTTTCACAAACATATTGATCGTAAATTAAACTTTTATTTAAAATAATCCTAAAATCAAATCAAATCTATTAAATTATCAAGAAATTAAGTGATTCTAAAATTATAGATTTACCCTCATTTCTTCAATAATTTCTACAAAAACATTCATTAAAATTCAAAAGAAAACCATAAAATTCACAAAATAAAAATGATTCAAAAATTAATAGTAAATGTTAAATATCATCTAAAACTTGATATTTCATTACTAAAAATTATCATAAAATTTCCTTAAAAGCTCTAATTGATTTACATAGCCTAAAATTATTTAATTTTTACCCATTACAACCTAATCTATTGAAGGTTGTAATTAAATTTATTACAAGTTAATTAAATTTTCATTGAAAATAACAAGTCAAAAAATGGAATTTTAATTAATAGAGATTATATTCTATAAAGAAAATTTTCAGGGAAGAAGTAATATTGATGGGAGAGTACATTAAGTGACTAAAATCGTTGAAATCATTGAAATAAAGTGGGATAACTAAAGATATCTACTAAATAGATGAAATATCAATTGATTTATTAAACACTTACAAAGGTAATATACTTTGAATGGAGAAAATATACATCGAAGGGGAAAATATTCATTGAAGAGAAAAATATTCGTTGAAGAGGAAAAAACATTCATTGAATAAAGAAAACATTAATTGAAGAGAGAAAATATTCATTAAAGAGGAAAGCAATCATTAAAGTGAGAAAATATGAATTGAAGCTAACAAATATTCAGTGAATCGAGAATTGCTTATAATAAATTAGACGGTAAATTTCTCAATAATGAGATGAAATATCAATTAAATATTGGGAAATACTTTAAACGGAGTCTGAATTATTCACTGATCAACAAATATACTTAAAAGATGAAAATATTCACTGAAAATGAATTGTACTTTAAGAGTGGATGAATTACTATTATATTCAATTAAAACTTTTTAACAATTGAGTAGATTTTGTCGGTTAATTATATTTAAATAGGGATATATATATATATATATATATATATATATATATATATATATTTTGATGGACACTTATGGACGGAGAAATAGTTATTAAAAACAATAACCGCGCGCGCGTATACTAATCCGGCGAATATACATCAAACACTGAGATATTAGAAATCAAATTTAAGTCTCTTACAATAGTAAATTCAAAACAAAACCAGCAAATTTAATACTATAAATACTGGTGGATCTGATGCAATATAACAAGTAGGAAGAACGTAGTAGAAAGTCTAACAAATAAAGGAATGTAGTAAACAATACATTGAATAGATGAATAATTAGGTATTACGATTATAAGAAACATTTAGTTTTTGTAATATTAAATAAATTCAGAAAATTGATGTATGTTTTACTTTTAGAAATAATTTACTTTTATAAATAATAAACATTTTTTGATATTATTATTATTTTGGAATTTAAATTATTATGTTGTCAATAGTTACAATTGAATAAATAATATGAAATTAAGTTAACAATTGGATAATATTTATTTATTACCATAAATTTATAAAGAGATTATTCAAAATATTTTTAGTTTGTCAAAAAGTTTTATTTGATTATAAATTTTAAACTAAATCAAATATTCTATATACAAATCAATAAAAATTATTTTAACTAAATTTCAAATATAATTTTAAATAATAGAATAATTTAAGAATTCAAAATAATATGTTGTCAATAGTTACAACTAAAAACAAAAAGTATTTAAATATAAGTTTTATAGAAATTAATTACATTTAGACAATAATTCTTAATAGCAATAAATTCCATAATGTTCATTCAAAATATTGAATTTACTATTGATATAATATTCATGTTATAGCTTAAAATATGAGAAAAGTTTTATATATTCTATTTTAATAAAAAAATTAATAAAAATCACAAACATAAAATAAATCCATAAAAATATATTAACATCAATCAAATAAAACGTCAATTTCTCGACTAAACCACTGTAGGAGCTGTTAAAGCTTGGGCTGTAGTACTCTGATAGCTGGGGCTGTGCGATACTTGTGCAATGTCATCGATTCCAAAATAATGGCCAAATGCTAGACTGAATTTTCTACCCACCCAATTACGCTTATCGATATATTTGTTGGATTTGTATATATTTAAGATAATTATTTAAGAATTAGAATCAAATTTGACTGATAGATTTAATGATATTTTAATTATAATTTTATGTTCTATTTAAATAGTTGATTAAATCAGTTAATTTTTAAAAATATTTTAGTGAAACCTAAGATTTTAATTGATTTTACAGTGTAAAAAAGAGATCGATAATTACTTTCATTTTCAATTTTATTGATTTCATGGATATCAATCACAAAAGTAGTATAATTTAGAGATTTTTAAGAGGATGCTCAGTGTGGTTATCAGTATAATTATGAAAATCATTGAATTATTTCTATAGATTGGCTGGTAATTTTTATTGAATTTATACTTGATTTACTGATTAATTTTAATTATTTGAGCAATATGATATATATTTTACAATAATTTAATTTATGTGGGAAACATAGACTTTATTCGATTTTAGTCATTTTTGATGAATTTTTTAATTGCTTGAAATTGTTGCCAGAATCAAATTGTGGTGATTTTCAACGGAAAATGATGATAACAATTTTGTAATACTTTAAAGAAAATTTATTTTTATTGGTAAAATTCAGATTTTTATGATAATTTTAAGTGGGAATTTGATTGGTTGAATACATATAGTAAATATGATCCGAATGATGGATTTTTAAGGATCTTATTCGGTTAAATATAGATTTCTAAAGAAATTTTACCTTGTACGTTTTTTACAAAAAATTATGTATATTGTTGGTGTAGTGAGGAAAATTGTCATTTCAAGGGAAATTATTGATTAAGAGGAAATTTATGATATTTTAAGGAAATAATCGATTAGGAACAAGTTTGTTGCCATTTTTAAGGGTATTGAGTTGGTTGAATATCTGTGTTCAAACGGTAAATATTTTCTAAATGGAGAATATAGAGGAGGAATTTATAATATTTTTAGGGGGGGGATTTATTCAAATAGATATTAATATGTGTGTAAATCTTTTGAGAGTGGGAATATTGTCATTTAAAGAGAAATGATTAGTTAAGAAGAAAATTTATGATCTTTTAAAGGGGAAAGGATTGGTCACGAGATGAATTCTATTTTAAGGGGATTTCAAGAAATTTATTCGGTTGAATATCGATATAAGTCGGTGATTTTTTATGAAAATAATGAATATAGCTTGGATTAATGTCATTTAAAGAGAATTGATTGGTTGAGAGTAAACTTTATTTTAGTGAGAAACAATTGGCTAAGAAGAGAATTTATGATCTTTTAAGGGGAAATAATCGATTAAGAACAGATTTGTTGATATTTTTAAGGGGTTAAGTTGGTTAAGTATCGTTATTTAATAGGTGATTTTTATTAAAAAAAAATAATGAATATGGTAAAGTAGGAGAAAGTGTTATTTGATGGTAAAAGATTGGTCAAGAGATGAATTTATTTTAAAGGGATTTCAAGAAAGTTATTCAGTTGAATATCGATATGTCGGTGATTTTTATGAAAAATATTGAATATAGTTTGGAATATTGTCGTTTAAAGAGAAATGATTGGTTGAGAGTAAATTTTATTTTAGGGGGAAACAATTGGCTAAGAAGAGAATTTATGATCTTTTAATGAATATGATCTTTTAATGAATATGGTAAAGTAGGAGAAAGTGTTATTTGATGGTAAAAGATTGGTCAAGAGATGAATTTATTTTAAGGGGATTTCAAGAAATTTATTCGGTTGAATATCGATATAAGTCGTTGATTTTTATGAAAATAATGAATATAGCTGGGATTATTGTCATTTAAAGAGAAATGATTGGTTGAGAGTAAATTTTATATTATTTTAGGGGAAAACGATAGGTCAAGAGGGGGAATCTTACTTTTAAGGTGATTTATTCGGTTGGATATCAATGTCAAAAGATGGATACTTAGTGAAATCGATACATTTTCATTGACTTCAGGGTTATCAAAAAATAACAATAAGATTTTGGTTAATTTTAATGATATTATTGGAATCTGAATAAAATATACGATATGTGTTCAGTTCTAAGAAATTTTTCGATTCATGCATTCAAGTATTTATTTGATTTTATTATTATATTTGTAATTTAATTAAAAACTAAAATTGATTAGTATTTAAAAAATTTATGTTACCCATTACTTATGTTGTTATTGACAATTTTCTGAATAATTTAAATATTTACGAATATTTCCAGGAATGAAGAGAAATTGTACGATTAAAAACTATGAGCTGTTGATAAAATACATTAATTTTTATTCAACAAGTACCTAGAACAATTACCTAACAATCTTAAAATTTTTGAAAATCTAACAAATTTTTTCAATTATTTTACAACTTAGTTAATTTAATTAACTGATAAGTACTAGTTTCTTTACGATTTGCTACTGTGTTGAAACTTTTTTTTTTTTTAAATTCTTATTCAAAGTACTAACAAATTTTATTAAAGATCTATCAAGACTTGTCAAAAATTATAAAACTTTGGTAATTTTAATAAGTATTACTCAATAACTACTATTTTCTTACCAATTTGCTGAAGGTCTTATTTTAAGGTCTCAAATTTAACAACTTTCTCACAACTTTAATCAAATTCTAATCCCATGATAATCATAAATTACGTGTATTTTCTTAAAAAATCTCCATAGTTTTTCTTATATCGGTAAAACAAACACCTATATTTCAATCAAAAAACACGTGTGTATCATAAATTATTTACATTTTTCTTAACAATCTCAAACTTTACATAAATATTGAACTATTTTTATCATTTAACATATACACATTATTAGCCATAAAATAAATATTTCATAAATTGTTGCAAAATAACACATATTTTCATTAAAGTTTTTCCATAAACACTGTAACATATCGATGGTTTAACACACACATTTGAGCCATAATTAGTTTTGATATTTATTTGCACATATTTTCTTAAAAATATAGAATTTTTCTTTAACTTTTTACAAACATTTACAATTGTTCTATCCCTGTATACTATGAACCACAATTGAACAAACTTTTTCTATTCAATATTAATTTTATATACTTTGTTGAAAATTTATATAAAATAATAATGAAAATAATAATAATAAAAACTTGTAATATTAATAATAATAACAAAAATAACAATAATAATAATAATAATAAAAATAATAATAATAATAATAAAAATAATAATAATAATAAAAATAATAATAATAATAATAATAATAATAAAATAAAAATTAAAAAACATTAAAACAATACTTATAAGAAAATAATAATAATAATAATAATAATAATAATACTAATAGAATAAAAATTAAAGAACATTAAAACACTACTTATAAAAAATAAGTAGTATATCAAAATTAAAAATGTTTAAAAATACTATGACATTGACCTACTTTTAAATGACCTTGAAATAACATTATGACTCATCCAATAACCTTGAAAATAATAATAATAATAAATATTAAAACATTACTTATAAAAATAAGTAGTAAATTTATATTTAAAAATGACTAAAAATATTATGACTTTGAGAAAATTATAATAATAATAAAATTAAAATTAAAAAACATTAAAACATTACTTATAAAAATAGTAGTAAATTTATATAAAAATGTTTAAAAATACTAAGACCTTGTGAAATTTTAAATGACCTTGACAATAATAATAATAAAAACAATAATAATAATAATAATAATAATAAAAATAAATATAATTAAACAATATTAAAAAGTAATCATATTAATTAATAATATTAATAATCATATTAATAATAATATTAATAATAATAAAATTATTTCCTTATATAAGAAGTTTTACACATTATTAATAATAAAAATATTATTAAAAATAATAATAATAATAATAATGATAATAATAATAAAAATAATAATAATAAAAATAATAATAATAAAAATAATAATAATAATAATAATATTATAAAAAGTTTTCAAAGTATTATTATTAATAAAAAAATTAATAAATTTTATAAGTAATAAATATATTAATAATAATAATAATAATAATTATAAAAATATTAATATTAATAATAATAATTAAAGGTTTTATAAGTATAATTAAATTTTTTATAAGTAATAATAGAATAATAAAATGTAATAATAATATTAATAAAAATAATAATAAAATAAATTTACAAAATATATACTACTTATAAAAATAAGTAGTAAATTAAAATATAAAAATGTTTAAAAATAATATGACCTTGAGAAATTTTGAATGACCTTGACCTATTTTTCAATGACCTTGAAAAATTATAATGAGTCATCCAATGACCTTGACAATAATAATAAAATTAATAATAATAATAATAATATTAATAATAATAATAAAAAAATATTAATAATTATAATAATAATAAAATAAATTTACAAAATATATACTTCTTATAAAAATAAGTAGTAAATTAAAATATAAAAATGTTTAAAAATAATATGACCTTGAGAAATTTTGAATGACCTTGACCTAGTTTTCAATGACCTTGAAAAATTATGATGAGTTATCCAGTAACCTTGACAATAATAATATTAATAATAATAATAAAAATATTAATTATAATAATAATTATAATAAAATAAATTTACAAAATATATACTACTTATAAAAATTAGTAGTAAAAAAATTTAAAAATGTTTTAAAATAATATGACCTTATGAAATTTTGAATGACCTTGACCTAGTTTTCAATGAACTTGAAAAATTATGATGAGTCATCCAATAACCTTGACAATAATAATAATAATAAAATTAATAATAATAATATTAATAATATTAATAATAATAATAATAATAATAATCATAATAATAATAATAATATTAATAATAATAATATTAATAATATTAATAATAATAAAAATATTTATAATAATAATAATAAAATAAATTTACAAAATATATACTACTTATTTTTATAAGTAGTAAATTAAAATTTAAAAATGTTTAAAAATAATATGACCTTGACCTACTTTTGAATGACCTTGAAAAGATTTGATCAGTCATCCAATGACCTTGACCTACTTTTGAATGACCTTGAAAAAATTTGAATGTCCTTGAAAAATAATAATATTTTAAAAAATAATAATAAAAAGTAATAATAATAATATTAATAATATTAATAATAATAGTAAAAATAATAAAAATAATAATAATAATAATAATAAAAATAATAATATTAATAATTATAATAGTAATAATAATAATAATATTAATAATAATAATAATAGTAATAATAATAATATTTATAATATTAATAATAATAATAAAATAATTTACAAATATATACTACTTATTTTTTATAAGTAGTAAATTACAATTTAAAAATGTTTTAAAATTCCGTGACCTTGAGAAACTTAGAATGACCTTGAAAAATTTGATGACTCATCCAATGACCTTGACCTACTGTTGAATGACCTTGACCTACTTTTCCGTGACCTTGAAAAAATTTGATGAGTCACCCAATGACCTTGAATGAGTCATGGTCTTTGTTTAAATGACCTTGAATTTTTTTTGATGAGTCATGGTCTTTGTTTCAATGACCTTGAATGAGTCATTGTCTTTGTTCTAAAAAAATTTGTACTTTTAAACTTAGAAAGAAAAAAAAATTTTGCCGGGGGGGGTATGTGAGCTAGATGGAATCTGAGCTAGAGGGCCGGTATCCCACTACTGTTTTAGAGTTTTAGAGTTGATTGAAAAATTGAAAAAACCGTTTCGCCATAAAAGGTAGGAGTTATGGACATATTTTACACATACTAATAATATTCGGTTTTGGTTTTATTTTTAAGATGTGTTTTATGGGTATTTAAAAAAAAATAAAACAAAAAAATAAATTTTCAGACTGTCACCTTTTTTGAGTACTAACGAGGCCTTAACCTGCTTAAGTTTTAGAGTTGATTGAAAAATTGAAAAAAGCGTTTCGCCATAAAAGGTAGATGTTATGGACATATTTTACACATACTAATAATATTCGGTTTTGGTTTTATTTTTAATATGCGTTTAACAGGTAACAAAAAAATAAAACAAAAAAAAATTGTCAGACGCTCACATTTTTGAGTATTAACCAGGCCTTAACCTACATAAGTTTCAGAGTCGATCGAAAAATTAAAAAAAATGTTTTGCTATTAGCAATAGATGTTATGGTCATTTTTTAATAATAATTTTCGTTTCTAGTTTTATTTTTAATATGTATCACCTTTATGAGTACTATAAATAACCTGCTTAAGTTTCAGAGTCGATTGAAAAATTGTAAAAACCGTTTCGGCATTATGGCTAAATGTTTTAGTCATTTTTTAACATGATAATACTTTAGTTTCGTTTTTATTTTTAAGATGTTTTTATGGGTAATTAAAAAAAAATAAAACAAAAAAAAAATTTTCAGACTGTCACCTTTTTTGAGTACTAACGAGGCCTTAACCTGCTTAAGTTTCAGAGTCGATTGAAAAATTGTAAAATCCGTTTTGCCTTAACAGCTAGAGGTTATGGACATTTCTTACATATACTAATTATATTCGGTTTTGGTTTGATTTTTAATATATGTTTAACGGGTAATACAAAAAAATAAAACAAAAAAATAAATTTTCAGACGCTCACCTTTTTAAGTACTAACAAAGCCTTAATCTGCTTAAATTTCAGAGTCGATAGAAATATTAGGAAAATCGTTTCGCCCTTAGGGCTCGATTTTATTGTCAATTTTGAAACCCAATAATAATTTTCGGTTTTGGTTTTATTTTTAATATGTTTTATGAGTAATTAAAAAAAAATTACAATAAAAAACATAAATTTTCAATTGGTCACCTTTTTGAGTACTATTGAGGCCTTAACCTGCTTAAGTTTCAGCGTCGATAGAAAAATTAAGAAAACCGTTTCGCTGTTACTGCAAGATGTTAAGGTAATTTTTTACACCCGTTAATAATTTTTGGTTTCGGATTTTTTTAAATGTTTTTTTCGAGTAATTTAAAAAAACAAAAAATTAAATTATCAGATAGTCACCTTTAATAAGTACTAACGAGGCCTTTACCTGATTTAGTTTCATAGTCGATTGAAAATTTTATTATTATTTTAATCTCCAATTATTAATATAATTTAGGTAATTTTTTTGGAGATATGTTCTAAATTACCGAAAATGATAATATTATGAATTTTTCATTAACATGGAGTAAATATTTTAATTTAATTTATTAGTGTTTTAAAACATCTTTATAAATGATTTCAAAAATTCGTCTTAAACATCGCAAGATTGTCATAATTATGCTACTATAAGTATGGGGGATGATCATATGGAATCTAAAACTGAAGAAATTTCCCCAGAATGTATAACAATTGATGATTCGGATTCCGAATTGGAAGTTAAATGTATGATTTATTTATTTTGTGTAATAATTTTAAACTTTAGATTATTTTATTTTAAAATTTTTGTAATATTTATATTAATAATAGTATTTTAAAATTATTTTACAATATATAATAATAATTATACCGAACCTTTAACATATTTATTTTAATGACTACAATAATATAGATTTTATGAATTTAATAATATAAATACAGATTTTATGAATATAATGTATTTATTTAATTTTAATAATTTAAGAAAATAATGATTTATTTTAATATGGAATTTCAAATAACTTAGATGTCATGACGTTAGCAACAAACATTGATTTTCATTTAATATTTGGTTAATGTCATGTAAATTATTAACCTGATAATATATTTAACATTATAATTATAATTTATGATTATATAGAAATTGTAATAAATAATGTATAGTTTTATTCTACTAATTATATATAGATTTTATTTATATTTTCAAGATAATTATGAAATATTTTAAATTAATATTAAAAATAATTAACAGGTTCGTTATATCTGGTGGGTTACAGGGTTTCCTATCTTGCTTGACTTTCTGGTGGCCCTGGTAACGCCATACAAAATGATGCTGATCGCCACTTGGCACCCGTTGCTAAGCAACGTTGGTAATGTGTTCAAGTGGTGGATTGCCCGCAAAAATTGAGTACCATTGGCTAGTACTGTAGTTGCTCGGACAATCCTCGGGTTCACGAGCTGTCGATAGAAGACCTATGCTCGCTTTGTTCGGTCCCTCATAGCTATTCAGGATTAGGTTCTTATTGGACTATGGAACGGATTGGCGATGTTGGCGTACGGTTATATTAAAACAACGATTCCACTAAGTTTATAACCATTCTATTCAACTCAAATACATTATCGTTTACTGCTTGAGATTCTGGAGTTGTGTTGCACGACGTCGGGCACGTTCCTTACGTCCCGATCGACGGTTGTTGGTTGTAGTGATGGATTGTTCTGCTGGCTTGGTGGTCGTCTGTGGCAGTTGGGTTGGGGCGAAGATGAGCGGGTAAGTTACCGCTTCACCTTCTCGGCATACCGCTAGGGCGACTTCGAGTCCCCGAATCTGCGTGCGCAGACTCTGATTTAGCTGCCGCTCTTCCTCCCAGCCTTTCTGAGCCGCTGTGAGTCGATGGTAGATCGTCTTCGTCTTTGCAGGATCCGTCCATGTAGCTTTTATATGTTGTATTTCCCGCGTTAATTGGACGATCTGGGCGAGTAATTCCGTGTTTGCTTGTCTCGCGCGATCCAATTCTGTTTGCAAGATTCGTAAGGACGACATTGCTGTAATTAAATAGATCATTTTTATTTGTTACTGCTCAAGTTAAAGAATCATTTATTTCCTTTAAACAAAAACGCAAATCATTCTAGTTATACTAAGAAAAGAACACATAAATTGCTAATATTTTGGATTAATCACTACATAAAACTATCATTATTAAGTCATTCATCGGGACAGTACCGCTTCAGGCTTCGTCTGAGAGCCTCCACTGTGTAGGGCCTTCGAGTATCTCGGACTGGGCGAGGTGGATAGGTGGCTGCAATCCGCCCGGCGAGGATGTCTTCTACCACGTTTGCAAGGTACATCCTCGCCTTAACCACCTGCAAATCTACTTGCTCCTGCACCCTTTCCCACTGGGTGAGGAGGTTCTGTGCATTTGTGAATGTTTCTGCCGCTGGGTATTGTCTTTCTGGGATATCGCAGGGTTCCTTCTCTACCTCTAATATCTTCCAGACCGTCGGGTACGGCCATTGTTGATGAATCGAGTCGGATGTTCTCGCAGTCGATTGAACTATTGATTGTCCCTGTGTGCCGGTACTCTGTCTGATACTTCGCTCGGACGACATATCTAAAACGTTGGCATTATTAGCTCTGCTTAATTCATCATGTTAAGTGGTTAACAAATAGATGATACCTATATCACTATTGAAGGGTCATTTATTCTCATCGGGTTCTAATAAATGTTATTTGATCGAGGTTCTTTCGGAACGGGGGGCTTCGACTAGCGACATTAATAATACAGGGGTGGTAAGTCTATTACTCAACTTGTTTTATTTCATTAGGCCGGGCATTGTTAAGGGGTCGTCGAGTGGATATAGCGGCCACATAAATGAAGATACAATTGTACGCAAGTTGTGATTTTAAGGGTTACGCAACTGTATTCATTATTATCTATTTCATTTGTTTTCCTATTTTCGGATTCGCTATAGTATTACTTGTCGTTCGATCAGGTAAAGTTTGTCGTCATATATTATAATAAACGTTTATTGATTCTTTAAAATTGATGTTGGAGTTAATTTCATCTAACCATTCTATGATTTGGTGATCGTTTAAGGCGATGACGGATGTCGCATCGCTGAGGCATCGACGTGTGTTTGGCGTTCGCACATAATTTCCGTCGATTAATGTTGCGTGTTATTAGTAATGATTGACCGGATGTCCGGTTAGATGGAAGTGTGATAGATGATTTTAGATTTAGCGGAAACCAGTCCGGATGTTATCTTACTAGTATTGTTCAAGGATATTTGCGTAGATGGGTGCGATTTCCGTTACAATTCAATATCCGGCGTATTTTCGCTGTTTGGTCGATTAGATATATTATTAGATCACCGCGTCTTTAATCATTTGGACGAGTTGGAATTTTGGTTGTAATTATTCAGTTTATGTTCTAATCTTTTGGAATGTATCATTACTTCAGTCTATCGGAATTTTAATTTTAATGATATATACATCTATTAGCGCCAATTGGATTTTACTGATGCCTAACCATTATCACTCTGATATTATCAATCTTTCGGGTTTTCATGTTATGGAAGGTAAACTAATTTCGGTATACTTTTATTTGATTTATTTACACATTTTAGCCGTTAGGTTTAAACAAATATTATCGTAAAAGTGATTTGGTTCCTTCTCATCGCGATTCAAGCTATTCCTATCAATGTCGGTTGGATTTAATAATGCTGCAAGGTTGAGTAACTCCTTAACAGTAAATTTTTTGTCAATGAACTATTAAATTTTTGGTTACAGCTTTACTTATCGTTATCTTAGAGTTTTCCAGTTATATTTTACCCATTTTCACCCTGCAATTACCGTATTTCAGATTCGAATGAATCATCTAAAAGGAAATTTTTAACTCGAGGATCGTTTAATTATCGTTATCCATTACACTAACTTCGAGCGAGGCGTCGTATTGGGTTCAATTTACTAGTGCTGTGGTCTGAAACAACGAGTTATTTTTACTTTGAGGGACGAATTACCTTAAATTAATCTCGGAATTCATCAATCTATTTTGCTGGTTCGATTTTTCTCCATGAACTTATATTGAATTACCGGAGACTTTGTTGGCTAAATCAGTGATTTTTCTATATTTTAACTGGTAATTATTAGCGATCTATATTAATTACAATCCCTCGAATAAAGTATTTTAAGTGATTGTCTACTGCATTTTCGTAAATTATTGTATTATTTTCAAATAAAACTAGGTTTGCTTTTACTTGCCAATCTATCGGGTTATTTTGTTCATATTACTCTAATTTTATCAGTTAATTCACTTAATTTTTCTTAAGGCAATGCTTATGTTTACGCCGGAATCGTTAACTAATTTAATTGAATCAATAATTACTTTTTAAGAGATGTTACTATTTGGATTATTTTAGCATACCGATATCAATTTACTTCTAATTTATTTATATCAATGATCTTAACCTATTTCATTACAGTACCCTTCACTTTACACAATAATTAATTCTGAATCAAGGAGATAGTTTAGTTTGAACCGTGAGTCACTTAAATTTTTAATAATTATTTTATTTAAATCCACATTAATTAAGGGAATATTTATTTTTAATGAAAATATCTTTAACCTGATGAATAAATTCAATGTAAGGGCTCACGGAACTACTTATGATATCCATATTTTGGTTTTTAAATGACATAAGTTGATTTAATATACTACTAATTAATTCATTTCTAAACATCAATCTAATTTATTTATACCAACGATTTCAATTGATTTATCCCCGTGCCTTTTCCCTTTAATAGATCTTAAGCGCCTTTGTGTTTATATTATATTTATTGAGTGCCCACTGGACTACTCGGTGTGATAATTTTAAGCCGTTTGTAAGATAATTTTAGGTCGATTTTACAGAATTGAGAAACGAGGAAGCAGCCAGAGACCTCTTCCTTATTTCTCGCTTCAGCTATAGGGATAAATATTGACGTTACGACCGCTGCGTTGCGCACGCTGAGTCTTCACGGGTGCATATCATTGGCGATTCTCCACGCTCTTACATGCATCTGCACTATGTTGATTTTACTATCTTGCGTGATGTGTCGGCTGTGGGCCGGAAAAATTTCGACATTAAAAAATTTATAAAAGCATATCAAATAAGTTATGTATATTCATAATATTTATTAATTATAAAACAATAAATTTACCCATATTAACCATTCCATAAAAACATCAAATCATAATACAAAATGACATAATGACATAAATACCTCTCTTCCCACACCAACGCCGAGCAGAGCTCCATTGAGATGCAAGAACGTGATGTGGAAAGAGGGTTCCAACCAAAATGCTTCTTACCTAAAAAAGGTTTCCAAATTCGTCTGAAAATAATTCAAGATTTGAAAATATGGTTTTTAAAACAGTTCTAACAATTTCAGAAAATGGTTAGTTTTCAAAAATGGTTGTCTTTGAAAAATGGTTTTATGGTTAAGTTAAATGTGAAAATGGATCAGTATATATACCTATTTGTATGACGTGTGAAATTTGATGCAGTAAAACAAAATTCGACCTTGTTATTTTCTAGCAAATTCTATTATTTATTTTTATTATTTTTCGATTTATTTTTATAATTTTTTATTTAGAATTTTTATTGAATTATTGCTAATTCAAATTTTTCGATTTAAATTCCACTTTAATGAACTTTAATTGATTTTTCTAATTTCGTCGAATTTGTCGTGTTTTCTTGTTGTATTTGTGTAGGTATCGTGCGGATCTTGGTGCATTTTGTTAATATTTTAATTTATTTTTATGTTTATTATTTTATATTTAATTCTTTTATTTCTCAGATTTTATCGGGTTTACTTGATGTTTCAGTGGGTTTATTTAAATTGCGTGTTATTTTTGCGTGTGTGTTTCTGATCCATTTAAACATTCTTCAAGGCCGTTTACGTTCTGGCCCAACATATCCTCAACATTGTGTATCAGGAATTGGGCATAATTCAGATTGTCATGACCTTATGACATAATATTACAGTCATAAGTTTAACTTCATCGAATATTTTATATGTCCCAAATGTAAGACTGCCCAACAGATTAAATTTTTATAAGGGGCACTATAACCATTTAAATCAATTAACTACAAGTAAAAAGAACATGTTTAATATAATTAATAAAAATAATATTAATAATAATATTAATAACACAAATAATAATAATATTATAAATAAAAACACAAAAAGTAATCATTTAAATAATAATAACATGAAACGTAAAAATATAAAAAATCAAAAAAAGAACTGCTGCAAATATTGTGCCGTGTATCCTTACTAAAATTATTAAAATTGAACCTATAGTTATAAGTGACGATGATGATGTCACTGACATACAATTTAATCAAATAGGAGGCTCTATTAATATAAATGATTTGAAAGGATAACGTAAAAATATCAGATTCGACTTGGAGCATTAAAATTTAATTCAAATCATCATCACAAATAAAATGTTAAATAAAATTAAAATTGAAGTAGAAAAAATGGGAACTATAAAAGTTCAATTCACAATTCACATACAATTTGAAAAAGACGGGGAATTTAAGGATAATCTCTTTCAAATAGTGCGATTGTTTTTTCTGAAAACTTTCTTGAAGATGATGTAAATAAATTAAATGAAAAAATAGAGAAATTTACCAATTTAGGTAGTGGATGGTGGGTTGTTAAAATTAAAGAAATTGATTTTATTTTAACCAAATTTTACCAAATTAAAAAGATTAGCTGGTCATAGTTTTATACCAACACCTGCATCATTAATTAGTAAAAAAGCTATTGTAAATGTACAAAACAAGGACCAGGCATGTGTTATTTATAGCGTATTATCATTAATAAAACGTAACGTAATTTTTAACAATAGGGAGCGTGTATCATCATATACAAAATACTTGAATGAATTAAATTATGAGCAATTGCCGACTGTCCTATGATGTTGCGTAACATATCAAAATTTGAACGGAAAAATGAACATTTAAAACTTGCTATAAACGTTTTAGAATATAAATCAATAATAACATCAAATGTTATAAATGAAGACATTGATTGTGTACCCCATCATCCGCACTTGGATCTAACCGACCGATCTAAGGTTGCTGATGGTAAACCTAGTTATTTTTTACTATTGCAAGATGGTGAGAATTATCATTATACTGCAGTTTTTAATTTAAATAAATTATTGAACTGTCATTCCAATAGTATATGTAATGTTCAAATATTTGTAACCTGGTGTCCTCATTGTCTAAACGGTTTTAAACTTGATGTAACTTATAATGCACAGTTGCATTGTGTGCTAAAAATAACAGGAACAACCCTATACACGCTCCCTACAAATAAAAATTAAAAAATTTTTCAAAGATGAATACCCCGTCATTTGTAATATTGGTGGGTTTCTGGGTTTTGATATTTTGAAACTATATGGTTGTTACCCAGACAACCCCATACAAATATTTCCTTTGCTTACCACTCGGCACCCGTTGCTAAGCAACGTTGGAACTGTGTTCGAGTGGGTAGATCGTCGGCAAAAAGTGAGCGTTATTGCTAATGCTATAATTGACCGAACGATCTCTGGGTCCAACGAGCTGTCGATAGAAGACCTGTGCTCGCTTTTGATTCTTAGGTCCCATTATTCTCCTATCTCTTTCAAAGGTTAACCTATACTCTCATATCATCTATCTTTATGTCCATTCGCTTGGTCCTTCTTATTATTGTCCATGTTGATGATATTTTTTTATGGTCTGCAAACCCTTGGTTATGTTAAGTAAACACAGTACATCTCTTACCCTTATCCCTATTATAACTACAATGTTTCCCATTATTATTACCAGCATTATTATTGTTGCCATCATATGTATTACCTTTATTATTATTTTTATTACTATAACTGCCATTATATTTATTGTTATTATCACTATGATTATTACTACTATTATTATTATCATAATTATTATCATCATTACTACTAATACCATTATTATTATTATTATTATTATTATTATTATTATTATTATTATTATTATTATTATTATTATTATTATTATTATTATTATTATTATTATTATTATTATTATTATTATTATTATTATTATTATTATTACCATTATCCTTATTTTACGGTTTTATATTTTCATCGATTCGGAAAATTTGAGCAGCATTCTGCCCTTATTTTTCAGTTTCATGATAATCTTATACCAACCGTTGAGTCGCATTTCACTTTTATTTTTCTATTTTTTATAAGTATTTTAGTTGATTCGGAACATTTGAGCAGCGTTCCGCCCTTATTTTACAGTTTTTTATGATAAGTGTTTTAACTATTTCCAAAAATTTGCGCAGCGTTCTGCCCATATTTTCCGTTTCAATTTAACATAATTTATTTAATTCTTATTTAAAAACATTATTTTCATGATTTTGGTCGTTCGGATTAATCTTTTTCCGATGGCTATTCCTTTTAACTGTTGCAACGATTTCGCAATTTTCCCCGCTACCCATTCCCTCTTTTAGTCCTTAAGATCTATGTATGTTCATTTCATAATTAATGAGTGCCCACTGGACTACTCGGTGTTAGAGATTTTGAGCCGATTGTTGTTAAAAATTTATGTCAATTTTACAGGAAACGGATGATGAAGGAGCAGCCAATGGACTACTCATTTACCCTCCAATTTCCCCTATGTACGGATAATATTGACGTTCCAACTCCTGCGTTCCGCACGCCGGAGCCTTCACGGGCACGAACTATTGGCGATTTTACACGCACTTACACAGTTCGAATATTGTATATGATTTTATTAACTTGTGATGTGTCTTTGGCTGTGGGCCGGAAAAGGAATAACAAATAATATTTTACCATAGCATTTGGAATTAAAGTTTCGATGCACTAAGGCTATAGATAGAAAATATTTATTCAGCATATTACATCGGCCACATACATTTGAAATTCATTGTATCCATTCCATAAAATTTACCCCATAAATTTAATTCGATAAATCATCCATAAATTCGATTTGAAAAATCATCCATAAATTCAATTGGAAAAACAAAATTATCCATAAATTTGATCTGAAAAATCATCCATAAATTCAATTGAAAAAACAAAAACCATCCATAAATTCAATTTGAAAAACAAAAATCATCCATAAATTCGATCTGAAAAGTCATCCATAAATTCAATTGGAAAAACAAAAACCATCCATAAATTCAATTTGAAAAACAAAAATCATCCATAAATTCGATCTGAAAAGTCATCCATAAATTCAATTGAAAAATTACCCATCAATTCCCTTCGAAAAAATCAATTAATAATATTGCACCAGTTGAGAGTGATCGTGTTCAGGCAAAACACTTACCCGTGTTAATCGCCTGAATGCACGGCTCTCAACCAGTTATACAACCAGTTATACAGTTCTGTAATGAAATTTTTTCTCCGAAAAATAAGACTGAAAATTTGTGAAAACACATCGGTATTTATACCTATAATTTGGCCTTAACCTTGCGTGTTAATTTTATTGCGATTAAACAAAATTCGACTTTGAAATTATTTGTGTTATCTAAATTAAATTTTTATTTATTTCTTAATTTAAATTGGTAATTTATTTTTAACATTTTTAATTAAATTTATTCATCCAAAAATATTTTATTTTTATTCATTTAATTCATTAATTTTTACTTTTATATAAATGGTCATTTTACGGTCGAATTTTCTTGTTATTATGTTATTTTTTATGTAGATTTCGTGCGGTTCTTGATGCATTTTGTATTTATTTTATTTTACTTTTATGTTTTTGATTTTATATTTATTTATATTCTCTCAGATTTTAAAGTGTTTAGTTGATGTTGTATATTGTATTTTAAGTTATCTTGGTGCTGGGTTTTCGTGCTGTATTACTGATGCATTTAAACAATTCTCAAAGCTATTTGTGTGCTGGCCCATCAATATATGCAGACTTTGAGTCCATTTTGCCTCGTGACATAAGACATTACCAAATACACATGCCGATAACAGCAGGTATATTATTAATAAATAATTATGACAATACAAAATCATATTTTAATTTTATTGTTGAAGATTGTGTTTTGTCTTTTTTTTAAAAAGGTGGAGGAAATTACTGCCACAATTATCCTGAGATATTATGATGTACATGGTAAAAAAACAATAGGTCCTATATCTTTCTTTGAAGAACAGGAATTCAAAAATTGTAGGACCTGTTATCTTTGTAAAAGGTTTATCCGAAACAGAGTTAAGGATTATTGTTACTTCTCAGGTAAGTATCTTGATGCTGCTTTCAGAGATTGTCATGTTTCTATACGAATTCAAAAGCAGTTACCCATTGTCTTTCACAATTTGTAGGATTATGATTTGCATCATATTCTGAAATTCTAGGATGCTCTGTACGTCAAGTTGAACCCTGTTAGTATTCGGAATTTTTCTAGTCCAAGTAGTAGGATGTGAGCACGACAGATACAACCCACCTGGCTTACGTAATATTACATAATATCTGACCTCTTCCCATGCTGTCACTACCTGGAGATTGACCTCTGTGAAATAGAATCCATTGCACACTTAATATCAATCATGAATATTCTTTTTCTTTCAGTATCAGTTATTATAAGATCGACGTGTTGTTTAGAATTCAGGACAAGAGAACAAGAATGGTCAACTACGACAATAAAATTAGGATTTTTTAGATTATTCGTTATTATCTTTACGCAGTCATTGTGTCTTTCTAATGTTAATATTCGGTGAATCTTACATGACTGTAAGGCATGAGACATAGTTTCATCCTCTTTCTCACAACGTCTACAAAGTCTAGAATCCCATTTTCTATTAGGCTTTGCATTGATGTTAAGTGTATTAGTTCACGCTCGATGTATAAAGTTCCATGCAAATTCGCCAAGTTTACTTTTAAAAATTGCTTTATTTATTTGAGGAGATAATTTTATAGCCACTGCTATCATGTCGCTTTTATTGCTCAGTTGCCACTTTTGCATATATGAGTCGTACAATGCAGAGTGAAATATCTTAGAAATTGCTTTTCGAAACTTAGTCGTAAGTATGGAAGTTCCATGACTCTTTGTTATCACATATAAAAAACTTGCTCTTTAACAATATGAAAAGATACGGAAATTGAGTGTTCTATTTTAAAGTAAATTATTGAAGTACGTGCATGTTGAAATCTCATTTTCTTTCCACCATGATTCAATTTAGTTTCAGCACCGTTAATCCAATCAAAACTTTGTTGTAATGTAAGCTCTTTGATTCCAAGACGAGGACCCGTTACAAACTTTAAAGAGTCAATATTAACTTTTCTCGAGTAATCGCAATTGGAAGTAAAGAGTCGGAAAAGTGCATAATTGTTTGAGTATGATATTCATCAAGCAAATCGACACACGAAGCTCCACCATTTTCAGTTGAGTTGTATAAATAAACTGTCTCAGAATTGTGCGGTAAGTTCAAATTTCTTCTCAGATGGCCACGCAATTTACTTGAGTTATTGCCACAGGAATTAGTATTTCCTTGAGAAGCTGATAAAGTCATAGTTTTAATTTCACGTGTTCAAAATGCAAATGTTAGTCGAGAATGAATAAAAATCTTGTAGGCCTTGAGTTTTTGCCAACCAAATAAACCGGAATCTGCAATTTTTTTTGTGTCACTAACAACTTTATCAAGAATTGCATAGGGACTTTCATCATTGTCCTCGCCTACTGAAACACCAAGATATTGATAAAATTCTTTTGACTTTTTGATCTCCTTTTCATTAATCCAGATCTCACTTTTGATGTTAACTCTGGAAAGCTGCATGTAGCCACACTTCTCAGGTCGGTATTCAAATCCTATTTCTGTAGCAGCTTAAACAGCAACATCATCAATTTTTTGAAGGTTATCGACATTGTTTGGAACAAGTGCAATGTCATCTGCATAAGCTAGAACTTGAACGGGTGAATCACCAATCATAAATGGTTCAATACATGATCTACTTATTGCTTCAAGAACATGATTAATGGCAATCGAGAAAAGAATCATTGAAAGAGAACATCCTTGTTTAACTCCTTTTTTGATTGAAAGATTGTATTACAATTTGGCGACAACTGTAGAAAGATTGAATACTGGATTTACAAAATTCAATATTTTAAGAAATTAATTCATAAAGTTTAAAATTTCAACTTAACTAAATGTAAAAAATTAAATTATACAAGATTTACTTTACCAATTTCTATAAAATTTGAAATTTACAGCAAATAAAATATACAGATTTATATTCTATTAAAAAATATAATTTTGAAAATAAAAAATAATTCACCCACAATAGAATTTGAACCCCTGACTCAACAAATTATTACCAACACCAGACGGTTACAAATCTCATTTTATTACCGAAATTTCTAATAATAATAATAATAATAATAATAATAATTACAAAACAATAGAATAAAAAGACAAACACATTTTTAAGACAACATTTATTTAAATAAAACCTTCAATATCTTCCACATCAGTGACATTGATACCCAAATAATGTCCGAATGCAAAACTTTTGTTTTTACCTACTCATTGACGTTTATCATCGTTGTTACTTAAAGCAATTTTACAATTTTTAAAAGTAAACAACTGATGATTTCTCGTCCCTATTCTCGTTTGAGGAACAGAAAAAAATTGTATCGTTTCTATAACAATCAAGATTAGAAAGATGCTTTATTTCAGTTCCTTCCAAAGTAATTCTCTTTGCTTTATTACTTTCAGTTTCATCTAAAAGACTATAGCATTTTGGTCGTCAGAAAACCTATTCCTTATATCCAAGTCCCTTACTCTCATCTTTTTCTTGAATACAAAGGATGACTAGGATCATAATTCGAAGTGTCTAAAAGATTATCCGAAACCATTTCAGGTAAAAGAGTACTTAATTTACCTCAAGTTCATCCGACTCTATAAATTATTAGCGATACCATCAACTGAATTCGTTGTAACAACAATTTTAGATTTAGTGTTTTTATGAAAATAAGTCACTGGGTTTACAAATGAAAGTCACTGGGCTCACTATATAAATTGATAAAGAATAATCGATCCATGAGTTTTATATCAATATTTTTTAAAAGTTCACGTATACTGGATTAATTAATGCTAACAAAATCCACACAATTATGGTAATAATAATGCTATTGATAATAATAATTTAACTTTCACAACAATAAAATAGACAAACAATTTTTCAAACGTAAATTTGTTACAAACACGTACTTGGTAAACATTATCAATATCAGTCAAGTGGATACTAATGATATCTAAATAAACTTTTGTTTTCAATAAGAGCTTTGAAAATATCTAAATACTAATTAAATGTTGATACCAAAACGTGTAAAATTAGATTTACACTCATTAACAACATGCTAAGTAACCGATAATTTCGGACATTAAAGCTTTATGTAACCAAAAATTGATTAAATAACCATTAAAAATTCATCAGGTCTTATGTGATACCTATTAAATATTTCAATAATTTATGATTCAAACTAGGTATATTATAATACTTTTCGATAAATTTATGAATAAACTATTACATGATTTGTTATAAAGTTATTTAAAAGGTTAACAATTTTAACCGTATGTGAAAAAATAGGTAATAACTTTAACCCTAAATAATGAAAGAAGACACAATTTTAACCCTAAATGATGAAAGAGGTAATAATTTTAACCCTATATGATTAAAAGTTATAACCTTATGTATACGAATAATTACTAAATACCAAGTATATTATAACACATGTCTTTAATAAAGAGTAGTTGCTTAATTGGTAAAAAACATACATATATTTAAAAATCGTTGAAAATATCAATAAATATTTTAATTTAAGAATATTAAATTGAAAATTTCTATTGAAATTAGATTAAAAATATATAAATTTGTTAATCGTCGATATAAATAAATTCGTAAAATTATTGATTGATCAAATGCAATTGTTAATTAGAAATATTAATTTGAATATCATTGACTGAACTTATTTTTCAATAGAAAGCTATTCTTGAAACAACATAAAAATAATATTTCAATAACTTTTCTTGAAATTAATTTTGAAAAAGTAGAAAACATATACTTGATTTTGATTGGCTGTTACTATTGCTATTTACTCTCATCGACAAAAAAGGATAAATCTACTCAATCTTTGAATTTATCTTCGATTCACCTAAAAACTATAATTAATATCATGTTACCAGTAAAGATTGCATTAATAAGCTACAATTTACTGACAATAATTCCATATATAAAGCTAAATTATTGATTTTTCTACACATACTTTACATTGGATTTAACCCCTAAAGTTATAGTGACTGTAATTTAATGAATTACCACATTGAAATTTGTTTACATAAATCCTGCAATAGCTAGATTTATTAAAATGCAGTAAGAATCTTTAATGAATTTCTCTTACACGCAATAGTAATACCCTGATTGATGAGCGCTGATTTCCCAACAAATATTTGATTAGGACTCCTCAATCGTAACCAATTATTAAACTTTTCACCTTTATTTGGTAATTTACTGATCATTTCACGTAAAACTCTACATTTATCTGTACATACTTGATATTTAACCATAATATCGTCCTTAAAATTGATATATTACTGATCATTCCGTGTAAAATTCTACACTTATCTGTACATACTTAATATTTAGCCATAATTTATCTCTTAACATTGATATGTTATTGATCATTTTCATTAAAACCCTATATTTATCGGCACAAACTCAATATTTAGCGAAAATATCTCACTTTAAAATTGATATTGCTGATAATTTTCATGTAAAATCTAACATTAAATGATTATTTCTACTCAATATTTACCTTTGATTAATTTCTTTTAACACTGTATAATATAAAATTACTCATACTGAAATCCAAATTATTTTTACGTCATAATTAATCGATTAAATTTCTCACTCAATATTTCCCATATTAATTTACTACATCTAAACTCGATATTCCAACTTGTAAAGCATACTAGAATTGATCAAAATCCTAATCTATAGTAATAAATCTAACCTTGCCATTATATTTAACAATCTTAAATGTTCATACGTTGGAATACTCTCTCTAAAATTGATATAATTCTCTTAAAAGTTTACATAAAATTCTCAATAAATTCTTTAGTAATATCAATTGACATTCGATTAGATATAAAATTCATGAAACCTATATCAAGAATCCTAAATTTAAACTAAAATATTTAACAGGCTCTATATTATACTAAATGGACATACATGATAAATTAATATACTAGATATTATTCAATACCTTATTGGCAGAAGAGAATGAAAAGATAGCCCAGTGGAAAATCGCTCTGGCAGGGAGGAAGTTGGCTCGAGTCAACCTATATATTGCTACAGTAATAGGATGTGAGCCCGTCAGATACAACCCCCCTCCCTAGGCTTGCGTAACATTACATAATATCTTACCTCTGTCCATGCTGTTACTACCTGGATAAATTTTCGTTACGTTATCAAGAATTTCTTAATCTTTGGCCATAAATTTTCATGCAACGACTCACTTGAACAGGACGAATTCCAATAAGATCCATCCCAGAGACCCGTAGAAAGAGACTCACTAAGGAAGGATGAGAAATGATTATGAGATGAGTTAGCTAAATTTCAGAAAATAATAGCTTTTCATACGAAATTTGTTGGGATAAAGTCCCATCTAGTAGTTATTAAAGCAACTTAATTAGATGTTAGACAACGATGCCTTACCTATGTACTGAACCACCTACATATATCCGGTATAATTTTGAGAGAAATGAATTAATCAAATGATTTCTGAATCCTTGACACCATATTACGGGAGTGAATCAGTGTATTTTTGATTAAAAATGACATTTGTTTGGTACATTAAATTTTAAACGCTTAATATAATCTTGTTCTAATACGAATTGTTTATTAATATTCTTGTAATAATAATAATTTCAGAATTCAATATAGTTTTAGTTAAATACACCTGGCTCATCGATGTTTGCATAATGTTAATTTTCCATGATCAACATAATTCTAGTTCTGATGCAAATGATTTCTTGGGGTTCACATAACATTTGTCGATGAAACGAAGGAACATATTTACCTATTAACCAAATTGGTAGAAAGGCTAAATTAGTATGATTAAATAGTATTCATGACTGAGGAATCGATATGTTCCATAGGCATCCGCATTTTGGAACACCATCGACGCATAGGAGATGAGATAGCAAGCTTCATATTCGTATATGCACCAGTTTCGATAAACAGACAACATCAAAGACCCTATTAGATTATTCAGTTCAATAAGGACCTCACGAGAGACACGACATTTATAAACTAGATTCATAACAAGAATCATAGATAAATCGTGGATTGACGCGTCCAGGATGACCGTGCGTTTTCCAGCACAATCTGCTGCAAGTTTGCAGGCAGGCAACGTGAGATGCTGGCAGATCCTACGAATTAGATGACCCGATGTTGGAGGAGCTTTCCAGACCTATGGACGTGGTGATTCCAAGGAACTTGCTCCCAAAGGATATACGAGACGCCGACAGAAGCCCGGTAGAATGACAAGACCATTCGTACGCTTGAGAACGTTCAAGATGGAATCCAAGTTCATACCACCGAAGTTCTATGCGACGTAAAATTGTTATGAGAAATAATTATTGAATTTTAAAACTCTATTTCTTTACTTATCAATTATCTAACCTTTCAAGACGTGCATAATATTAATAGTGAGATAAGGCAATTAGTACAGTACAGTTAGACAGGCACTGAGTAGGTTTTTCTTTAATAGATGAACGTCAGACCCATAAAAAATAACTTGACGCAACCATATATAATGAAAGTTCTACAGATGAAAATGTGACACTTATGAATTATTCGTCTAATTGTAGATATGGACCCATCCAAAACCCTAAGTAAAGAATTGGTGAAATCACGCAGAGAGAACGCGGGACTGCACCGCCAATTACTCCAGATGACTCTGGAAATCCAGAAAATTAAAGCTTCATGGGTGGAACCAACCAAGATGAAAACACTTTACCAAAGATTGACCGCCGCACAGCGTGGATAGGCGGAAGAAAATCAGCTGGGTCAAACACAAAAGACGCAGATCCGCAGCTTAGAAGTGGCGTTATCCGCTAGTATTCGCGCCAGCTCAGTTATCATAAAGAGAAGCAGTTGATACAACCAAGTCAGCGGCGAAACCTTCTCAACGACACCCAGGAAAGGCGGAACGCGCTAAACGTCGTGCGCTACGAATCAAAGCTTTACCTTAATTTATCAGAGTACTGACAAATAAATTATAGATGTTATTTCTTTTGTTTCGGTTTATTAATTCGTTAGCTTTTGGTAAATAAATCCGTTTAACTGAAGTTATGAACTAGGGTTCGTGAAATAATTGATTAGAGAAAGTGTTAAGTACATGTGAAAGGGACTGAAAGTAAGAAAATCGCACATAGACCTCCTATCGGAAGAGCGTTGAACTCACTATGAAGCCGGGCTTTAGCAGTTCTTCAGTAGAGCTCACCTTTGGCGTCTCATAACCAGAGGTTGCAGTTCCAACGTTGTCTAGCAACGGGTAACCATTGGAGGGCAGAAAACGTTCTATGTAAGGGGTAAAGGTTAGACATCACTAACCCCACAGTATTACCCTGTACTGCCCCAACATTATGTCTTCTCTCTGTAGCTCGCTGGAAACTAGGAACATCCTGGTAAGAGCAGTTCTGAAAACGGTTCTCATCTCTGGCGAGCACTTCAACAAGTAGTCACAGGACCAGCCTTTCTTAGCAATTGGTGACAGCTGGCGGACAATTTATTCTATATACAGAGTCTGGAAGATGTAATTCAATTACATATTTAATTTGACTATAAAAATATAAAAGAAATAATTACAAAATGTTTAAAAACCAAAATTCAACTAAACCATAGATTGAATATTGAATTTGTTAGCCTAAATTTTTTCGAGAATAAAACTTTTTCTACTAACGAACAATGCTTTTAAAGCTCATTCGATAAATTTTTACTGTTTTAAATAAATCTTGACATGATAAGCCCATACAATTAAGTTTACAAGTAATGATGATAATCAATTCATAAAAAATGATTTAATGTATTATCATTTAACTTTTGTTTAAAAATTTTGCGATTAGTTGTTTTATTTAAGTAAATTTTTGTATATCAAATGTCAATAAAAGATAGCAATTTTAATATACAAATTTCTATGAGTATGAATAAAAGTTGTGATAATTTAGATTATTTTGGTTTTACAGATCTTATCAAAAAGAAATTAAACGAAGATGAACTTAATTTAAAATTAAAACAAGTAAGCTATTATTTAATTTTTCTTATATTGCATGATTAAATAGGTTCGTGAAGTGACTAATTGTAATGAGGAACTTGCAATTATAAACCTTCATGATTGTAATTATAATGTTGAGTACGCAATTAATAAAATATTAACTCATGAATCATCAAATGAAGGAGAGTGGAAAACTAAAAAAGGGAAACAAAAGAAAATAATACCAAAAGATAAAGTTCTTAATAAAAATCAAGATCAAATCAAGGAAAAAATTCAAAATTCTATGGAGTCAGTTACAGAAGTAAATGAAAGTTCTGATAAAAAATTATTACAATTTACAAAAAAAGAAAATGTTTGTGGTAAAACGTTTAAAAATTTTAATTTGACCAAGAGACTAAACTCTAATTATATAATTCCCGATCATCACAGAAAAAATACTTTGAAAACAGAAATAAGTAATTAATTTTTAATTCAATTAAAATAAAATAAATATTAGATTTTTTGATAAATGGAAAATGGAATGAGAAAACAATTATTATTGAAAATTCAAAATTCCCACCTATGCCTGTCAAGGATATTATTATGCTAAAAAATGAAAAAGGTGAAAGTATCGACAGGTAATTTTAAATAAATATAAAATTAGTGGATTTTTTAATTTTTAAATTGACTAAGTTTCTATTAACAAAATGGAAAATTTAATTGTAACCAATTTTTTTTCGAATGTGAATCGCATGCCTCGGCCATGGATTTATAAACCTAAAATTTTGTTCATTATTATATTGTTTTTCTTACTAAATGAGTTCAGATATTAATTTAATTTGCGATAATAAAATATTAAGAAGCTATATATCATTTTGAAAAAGTTAAAATATAATGAATTTTCAATTTATATAATTTTTTATTGATTCGTAGTATCATTGGATTGATTAAATTTTTATAAATAACCGGTAGACTATCACATGTTAACTTCAAGTTAATATTATTCCCACATAAATTGCTAGTTTTCATCAATTCACACGTTTTTCATTGTGTATTGCACAAATTTTATGAAGCTTGAATACTCATTTTAATCGTGATCATAATAAATAGACTTTCTCACTCGAGAGGATAAAAATGCCTTGGTTCAAAATGTTTCGATTTGCTTTATTCAATGGACTTAAGTGGAGATATGCCATCAAGTTAACCCTAAATCGACGAAAATTTTCCATTTTACCGGTTAAGGCAAATATGATATGATACACACTTTTGTCTCTGTTATCATTCACTTTTTTACCGTTTCACTCTCGTTATAAACACGATCTTATAAGAACACTATATTAGAATTTTTTTATCAATGTTAATAAGAAAAGAAAGGCAACAATATTGTTGAAGTTGTATTTTAAACCGATCTCCAGAGAAGCGCGAGAAAAACTTGCTGTAGTATTTTATTAGATATCGACTATTGCACATGATATTCAAATGCGTTATTAATATTACTATTGGTTTCATGAAATCCACAATGAAAGAGTCCACGTCTTCCCTATATTCATCTCACTGCTCGTACAGCTAGTTACAGACCTTCCATCATTGCTTCGTTACAAACCCTTCATTTTGGATGGATTTTCATTGTCTATCTAGAACTTAGGATATGAAATTTTGTATTTCAACCAATGCAGTAATACAGTGGTACTTTTAGCTCATGGTACACAAAATATTGAAAATAAAAAGGCTTCTTTTACCGAGTTTTATTTACTAATGAAAAAGCTGCAGAAATTGTATAGTAATTTTTAATAAATATTAATTGACAAACATTAAAATACATTTTTATTACACAAAAAGTCAAATTCAAAATTTCATAATGGAACGTCAAATTTTCCTTTTATTTATCAACCATTTTAATGAATCTACATGAAAATCGCTTTTTACAGTGTCATAGTTACTTTAAAATGACTAGTAAGAATAACTGGGTAAACTTAAAAACCGATATCTATACAAGAACATCATAAAACTCCATTGCGTATTCAATCTCATTTATCTTATATAATAAATATATTTCCCGATCCAGGGATATCTCCAAGTTCTATTATATTGGGAATTGACAGTAGATTATGTCCCACTTAATGAGAAATAAGTTCACATTCCAATTATATAAGAACTTCGGCAGATTCTAAAGAATCATCAGCAATCAGTATAGTCAAGTGATAGTTTTCAAACAGTTCCAATTCAAAATTAAATTTAAATACGAGTTTTAGCACTTTTATCATTACATTACCTTTGTCAATTTTTTGTGAAGTAAATATCTTGAGTAATCCATAAACCAACTCCATCAAGTGGATATTTATCAAATATTCATTGCTTGATGAACAAAACCAATCACATACCGCATTAAAATCCATTAAAATGCTTATGTTCTCTTATTTCTCTATAACTAAAGCACCGAAATTAATTAAATTCAAACAATTCCCAACTTTTTTTTAACAGAATCGATGGGAATTTATTTAATTAAGTCTACCATGACATAAGTATAATACAAAAGCATAAACATAGAATATACAAACAATTACATTTCATAATCCAAAAATACTGACAACTAAATATTTACACAAAACTCAGTTATTTAATTTAGGGAAATAATTTAAAAGTTAATTTGTAATACTATTAAAGAATTTCAATAATAACAAATTGCATTAGGTTTTTTGACTATTTTTAAGTGATCGAAATAAAATATTCCGCATGCTAGGATCATGAATTGACATTTGTATATTAAAGTTTAAATGTTTTCATTAGAGTTAAACAATATATCAAGAGAGATAATAAGCGTAGTTCACAATTGAAATTGAAACCGTATTAAGTTGTTATGAAACTCCCGTTAGTCATTCACACTGCATTCATTAAATTGTTAATCAATTTTACTTTCTTGCCAGAGTGTACAAATACTATTTTTTAGCAATATATATTCCAATATAGTTCCTAAACATATTTCATTTAACTGACAACCACATCACAAACAAGCATAGTGATTCAATTTAACAAACAACTAAACATTTATTGGAATGTTTTCCGAAGTCATGTCAAGATATGTTGACATTGAATATCATGTGATATGATGGTCGAGGATAGAATGACGATGAGGTCTTGATAAATATTCACTTTAGATACACCGAATGGCAAAGTAGGTTTTTGAGAAATAATTAACAAAAATAGAAGCATGTGGATTAATAATACTTAATCTAGTCTGAATCTTTTTCGTTAGATTCAGCTTAATCTAGGATTACCGATTTCTTACTTAAAACTGGCCTCTCAACTTTCTTACAAACTGATTTGATATTAAAGCCACAATTTTAGAATTTTCTGAGTTTGCGGGAATATCATTCATAGAAATAATTTGACTAAAAATACTGTAGATTTTATTCACATTCGTCCATTGAAGATTTAATTTTTTCATAAGAACTTTCTGCCTTTAAATAAACCGTGAAACTAAAAAATAATCAGCGATTGCAAAACAAAGCAATTAACTCAAATTTTAAACAAAAACATTTACCAAAAAAATCCCCATATAAAAACTGCATAATACTTAATCAATCGAAAAAAATCGTAAATTAAAAAATTATATTCAAAACAATGTTTTTTTTAAAAAATTGATTTGGGAACCACAGACAGGATTCTTTGCTGTTACGATTGGATGCTAGCTAGGACATTGCTTTTCTGTTAGAATTTCCAAGACATGCTATTTGAAATATATCTTCGTTTTCAGTGTTAAACCATCAAGAGATTTGTTTGTGGATTCAATAGTAGAATTATAATCATAAGCAAATGTATTAGAGTAATTATTTGACCAGTAAATTATCACATTTTGGTTGTTAATTGATATTGATTGACACAGGCTTCCTAGCCGAAATGGTAAAAATTGCTTGTGTTTTTAGGCGATTTTTTCCATAAAACATTAAATTGAGCCAAGCAACTTCTGCAATTGTAGAAGTTGTAGATTTTCCTAAATGATTTCGACTATTCAAAATTTTAAAGTTCAATAAAGTGTCGAAAGTAAACGTCGACTTGGCGTGTGAATTCTGAAGATCAAAAATAAACGCTATTGGTAAGTTTTGAAGTTGAAAATATATGTAGAATTGCTAGGGTTTTAGGTGAAAAAAAAGTTTTTTTTGCACCCTCCTACGTGGCTGGATTGAAAATATGAATTGGTCGCGTAAACGAATTATGATTTCCGGAATTATACATAACAAATTAATTTAGATTTCCATATTGCCATTTAACCCTTTCGCAGTGGCTTTCTGTTTTATGATTCAAATGATTTTTTAAAAATATATTAAGTTTATTATAGTCTGAAATTTAATAAATAAATGCCAGGGGGTTGGCTGGAGCGGGTGAGACAGATATTCGTCTTTTATGTATGTCTCATCAGTATTCAGTCGTTGTTAAACTTCTGCTATGATGTATGTGTGCCAGCAGCTGCAAAAGGGTTAAACGGCTCACCACAGTGGTTATTATTGAATGAACAACGACTGATAAGTACATTCAAAGTATTACTAGTTACTGAAGCTAAACCCCTAGGGACTAAAACATCAGGTCGAAACCTAAAAAATTTTAAACGTTATCACATTCACCAAATTTTAAAAAAATAATTAAAATTTCATAACGACTGTACTGTTTATAATTATTTCAATTAAATCCCCACGCAGTCCTATCAAACAGTTTCATTGAATAAGATACATTGCTTACTTCATTTCTTAAAGTTAAGCAAGTTTATCGAAAACTAAATTTTTTTTTATTATTTTTAGTGAATGCAAAAACCTACAAATTAACTTATTTGATAAAACAAACTACAAATTAATAAATTCTTTTTATTCCCCGTTTAATTAAAACTTCTTTATTTTCGAAATCAAAATACGGAAACAAATTTTAGAAAAAAAATTCTGCTTCTGACATCAATTAAAAATGCTGCTGTGAACATTCCTAATAATTGATTTAATCCATTTCTTGTCTAATTAATTAATCTTTACATTTTTTAAAGAAATATCAATCTCAAGTTTTTCAAATGACGCAAGCTGAAATGTTTTATTTAAAATTTTATTTTATATTTAAGAAGTTCACCGGTACAAACTTATGAGAAAAAAGAAAACATTGAAGACGTATCTATTGTTTTTAAAACACACTGCACAACAAAACCGCCGCCCAAAGTGTTGTGTTCTCTAGTGGCACCGGTACAAATAATTAATAATAAAACCACTAAGCCACATTCTCTGCCGAAATTCAAATTCGGAGATACTGATTTCAATGAAGACATTAAGAAGCCTGATGTTACTAGTAAAATAAATAATTCCGATTTGAAATTTGTCGATATCGAGGATCATTCGATAATTAAAGTTGGGCCCTCACAGAAGATAATACACAATCAACCGATCTGTAACTTTCCATCCGATATCTTTAATGCAAACCCCTCGTATTTCAATTCTCCGAATTTCCCAATGAAAACCCAATCTAACTTGTGCAACAACAATGTGAAACCCGAATTCAATATGAAAAAACCCATTGATATTGCCGAGTATCCATACATGAATGTGTTACAACACCCTGGACCAACAAATCTCCCGAATTGCAATAGCAATATGTCATCGATCAATTCTTTCAATTCTTCAATGTCGCCTAAAGAAATAAATACCAACTCAAAACCACATGATATGTTTCTTAATCATTCGTCTCAACTCGGTTACTCGCCACAAACTAACGTCAATCATGGCAAATCCACCATTTATCTAGTGCCGAATGTGATGGTGAATCCAATAAGTGGATTATATATGTCTGTCAACAATCCCCTACCAACAAGTGCCCTTAGTCCACCAATGGCTCCTATTTCATCACAGTTTAATATGCCGCAACAGCAACCACCTCCTATGTATTACGACGAATCTCTTCAGTCTGATGACATAGCCAATAAAAATCACATGGGTAATTCAATTTTATTATTTATTATATTTATTATTTAATATTATTATTATTATTATTAAACGATAACGCCAATAAAAAACCTTTCTTACGATATATTTCGATAGCACAGCTATCATCTTCAGGTACTCAAAACCAACTAAAAATATTATGAATTAACATTTAATTTAAACAAATTATTTTTTATTAATTTAATTTTTTAATAAATAAATATTTTTAAAAATATATTTTAAATTAATTTTAAATTTTAAATTTTTTACTTATATTCTAATTTTTTAAAAATTAATGCAATTTAAAATTTTCAATTATTTTAATAATATTAAAAAAACAAACATGATTTAACATACGTAAACTATTTAAAAACATTCAAAACATTCGTAGTCACAGCACTCTGCACATTAATCTTTGGATCCAATGACCTTATCAGCAATGCTTCACATATCACTCGTTCCAATAACTATTAAAACTTCTCAACAAAATTCTAAAATCAGACATTCCGATATCACTTTTACAGCCTCTATTGTGTTCACTAATATTGGTCAAACCCTTCAATCGACAATGCTCTAGAACTCGAGTACAGAGATGACGGGAAGTCTCTCCAATGTATGTGGCATTACACCCATTACATGTAAATTGATAAACGAGATCAGAACACAATCCAACCGGAGTTTTTGATTTATTAATAAACATATTGCGTACCTTACACGAATTAGAGACGATCTTATACTCTAAATTTCCTATCAGTTTACCCAACTTCCTCTTATAATTTGTAAAGCCTTCAGAGTACGGCAATACTAACACATATTTAGGCTCAATTTTTTTATATCCATTTTTACAATCACCCAGATCAACACTCAATTCACACCCATCCGACAAATTACATTCAGACTTTCCACAACATGGATCCTTAGGATTTTTAATCAATTTATCAACAGTTTCTTTTATCATCAACAATAAAAATGATTTAGAATATCCATTCTTTATCAACAACTCAACCAATTTATCAACACTTTTTACCGAATTAGCAAAAGTAGAAGATAAAGCCCATGAACGATAAATCAATCCTTTCACCATATTTCTCTTATACTTAAAAAACTAACAAATATTGGATTAATGTTAAATAATGCTACGAATGAGTTTTGTTTACAGGTATGTGTAGAATGGTGTATCAAAAATTCGATTGTGCAAATAAAATCTAAAGAGAATGCTCATATTAAAAAATTGATTAATTTGAGAAAAATATTTGGGATTTCTAAATTTACTGTGGAGAATACTGTGATAAATTTGAGTAAAATAGTGTTGAATGATGATGAAGAGCGTGTTTTAAAATTTGGTCCAAATCACTGTATTAAGAATCGCTTGGATGAAACAAAATTGTGTGCAAAAATTGAAAGTTTATATTTTCATATAGCCCGATCGATGAAAGGCATTAATGGTAATTATGTGAAGAGCTCGTTAAGTGCAAGTACGATGGAGTATATCGATAAAAACAAAAAGCAGAATATTAGGGATTTTATGACTTTAAAAAACTTAGCTAAAAAAAATATAAATATCTGTAAGTTTGACAAAGGAAATGGGATAGTCATTCTTGACCATGATGTGTATGTAAATAAGTTGAATGATTTGTTAAATTCTCCTCAGTTTGTGAAATTGCCAAAGGGTCGGAAGAATGGAAAATTACCTCCTCTTAAGGATGAAGAGTTTGTGCAAAAAATGTTAAATGGTTTTATTGAGAAGAAGCTTATTGATGAAGAGGTAGGTAAGTCTATTCGTCCAATAGGATCGCAGCCAGATAAACTATATGGGCTACCAAAAATCCATAAAGATGGTGTACCTATGAGACCAGTTTTGTCGATGGTTGGTACTGCCCAGTATAAAATAGCAAAGTTTTTAGATGGATTATTAAAACCATTAATGCGATCAGAGTTTGAATGTAAGGATAGCTTTGAGTTTGTTTCTTGTATTGCAAAGCTACAAAAACGAAGTATGAATGATGTTATGGTTTTTGCACACAATTTTGTTTCATCCAAGCGATTCTTAATACAGTGATTTGGACCAAATTTTAAAACACGCTCTTCATCATCATTCAACACTATTTTACTCAAATAGATGAGTCGCTATGTTCCTCACAACAGTCAAATTTAGAAATGCCAAATATTTTTCTCAAATTAATCAATTTTTTATATATGAGCATTCTCTTTAGATTTTATTTGCACAGATCGAATTTTTGATACACCATTCATAACACATACCATGTAAACAAAACTCATTCGTAGCATTATTTAACATTAATCCAATATTTGTTAGTTTTTTAAGTATAAGAGAAATATGGTGAAAGGATTGATTTATCGTTCATGGGCTTTATCTTCTACTTTTGCTAATTCGGTAAAAAGTGTTGATAAATTGGTTGAGTTGTTGATAAAGAATGGATATTCTAAATCATTTTTATTGTTGATGATAAAAGAAACTGTTGATAAATTGATTAAAAATCCTAAGGATCCATGTTGTGGAAAGTCTGAATGTAATTTGTCGGATGGGTGTGAATTGAGTGTTGATCTGGGTGATTGTAAAAATGGATATAAAAAAATTGAGCCTAAATATGTGTTAGTATTGCCGTACTCTGAAGGCTTTACAAATTATAAGAGGAAGTTGGGTAAACTGATAGGAAATTTAGAGTATAAGATCGTCTCTAATTCGTGTAAGGTACGCAATATGTTTATTAATAAATCAAAAACTCCGGTTGGATTGTGTTCTGATCTCGTTTATCAATTTACATGTAATGGGTGTAATGCCACATACATTGGAGAGACTTCCCGTCATCTCTGTACTCGAGTTCTAGAGCATTGTCGATTGAAGGGTTTGACCAATATTAGTGAACACAATAGAGGCTGTAAAAGTGATATCGGAATGTCTGATTTTAGAATTTTGTTGAGAAGTTTTAATAGTTATTGGGAACGAGTGATATGTGAAGCATTGCTGATAAGGTCATTGGATCCAAAGATTAATGTGCAGAGTGCTGTGACTACGAATGTTTTGAATGTTTTTAAATAGTTTACGTATGTTAAATCATGTTTGTTTTTTTAATATTATTAAAATAATTGAAAATTTTAAATTGCATTAATTTTTAAAAAATTAGAATATAAGTAAAAAATTTAAAATTTAAAATTAATTTAAAATATATTTTTAAAAATATTTATTTATTAAAAAATTAAATTAATAAAAAATAATTTGTTTAAATTAAATGTTAATTCATAATATTTTTAGTTGGTTTTGAGTACCTGAAGATGATAGCTGTGCTATCGAAATATATCGTAAGAAAGGTTTTTTATTGGCGTTATCGTTTAATTAAATCGTTGCCAAATTTATTTAATTAATTATTATTATTATTATTATTATTATTATTATTTTTATTATTTAATATTATTATTTATCATTATTATTATTATTATTATTATTATTATTTTATTATTTAATATTATTATTTATCATTATTATTATTATTATTATTATTATTATTATTTTATTATTTAATATTATTATTTATCATTATTATTATTATTATTGTTGTTATTATTATTAACAATTTTCTATTATTGTCCAATAAAGCCATGAGACAATACAATCAAAACCGGAATTTCCAGAGATTCAAAAAGAATGGTCCTGATATCACGGATGAAATCTCAATTAAAACTGACCATTTTTCAAAACCCAGCATGAAAACTATGCCGAGTATTCCTATGAATCAAAATTCTATTTCGAAACAAATCCCTTACAGCTTTCCTTTATTCATTTCATCAGCATCAGTGGCGTCTCACAACCAATCCCAAATGTTTATAAACAACCCAATCAATTCTAACTCTTTCAGTCCTTTCTCCAATGGTTTCCAGCCTCACCAGGTAAAATTATTCCATTTTATTCCTGTTACGATGATATATCAATATTATGTTACGCTTTCATTGTTGTTGATGCCGATATTATTTCACTTGACAATGAAGTGAGAAAGCCAAATGAAAACCTTTCTCCAATTATCCAACACAATTATTTCTTATTAAAAACTTGAAATTTAATCTAAAATTAAAACCATAATCCAAATGTAGAATTGACTTTTCTGTTTCTGCTCATTCTGGGTTTAATTTTGCATTTCAATATTAGAATGTGAAACCAATGAGCTAATAAGTCTTGTTCTCTAATTACCACAAACGTTACATTCAATTTATCACTGGAATTGTAAAAAGACATTTTCCATGAATATATATTTTTAGAAATTCTTTATTGATCTCCAAATCGAAAGTTTATGAGTTACCTTGGAAGGAGATAACTCGGTAACTCCATGGTGACCCTGGATATTCAAGGAATTATTGGATTAAAGATGATTATCGGAGAAATCTTTTAATGTCAATTGATAATCTTCTAAACCAATCCAAACTCCATTTAGACGTGGAATTATTTTCGACGATTATCGATTTATTTTTTTTCTAATTTAACAAATTAGATAATTTAAACATATGTTGATTTATGATAAGTTTAATTAAGATTTATATGGAATTTTAAGTTAAGTTTTGATTTAAAGTTAATTTATAAATTGATTTTGACTTAGAATACATTACACGGTAAATTTTTAATTGTGGTTTGCATGGGTATCGGGTGGGTACTGGTGGTAAATTGAGGATAAATTTGTACAAGGTATATACAGGTAGGTGAGTTGTGGTACCATGTGGACAAAATTGTGGATAATAGGGGTTTGGGTAAGTTAATTATATACTATATTGAATTTAATATTCTCTAAATATAATTATATAATGTCTAAATTGAATTTTATGTTAAATTTTCTCTTATAGTTTTACCATTTCCCGAGGGTGTATCTAAAATTTATTTTTATAAAAATCGATTTTGGCTTCTAAAAATTGATTTAAAAAAATTTCCCTACGTTGATAACAATGGAAAGCTGTGACAGAAATATTTGCTGGTTGATCTGAATTAAATTCATAATTTCATAATTCCAGGAATCAAACAACAATGAACATGCGAGGAAAAGAAATGTTCAAGTACAGAATGGGAACTTCCATGGTAAAGCATGGTCATAATGTTTAAGATTGAACATTTTGTTTGTTAAAACTGAATTTATATTTAGTGTGTAAATTTAGATCAATTATTTGACTTTCATTAATAGACAGCTTAAATCTTATTTATACATATATATATTTATTGGTTAATACTGAATTGGCCGTATGATTGGTTGATTTCAAATTTTTAATTTACACATGACATAGAATTCAGTAAAATATAGGTCAAGTGATGTTTGTTATCAAAATTGCTATCCAAATTATGGACTATATTGTAGAGAAATATATTTTCATTATTAGGTGTTTTGGTTGAATTTTGATGAGTTTTTGTTGGTTGAGTTCAGGGATTTGGCGCGCACATTTTCATTTCAAATGCATGAAATTATTGATTTGGGAAATTTTTATTGATAAATGCTCATTTTTTCGCCACAAACTTCGTGATAAATGCCGAAAAATAAAGCCCCAAAATTATATTTGGTCTCACAAACACAGAAATAGTTTATATAGTTCGAATAATAACAAATTTTTTGTAATTTTAAATTAAATTTGAAATCCCTTTTGAACTATAAGTTTTCTGATTAATAAATATTTTTTAATAATTGTATGATGTTAATATTTCCATAAAAAGTTTTTTGGAATAACGAGGTCCTATTGATTTGCATCAATGGGTCCACGACTATGCACTCATGTTGATATATTGCTATATAATGGACAAGACGCCGAAAAGTAACCTACCAAGGCTTTTCACAGGCGATGTCGGTCACTTATGAGTTCTGGCCCCCTCTTAGGCCCCTTCACTTACAGAGACTCGCTTTGGACAACTCTAAATCCTAGTTTTTGAGCCCAAATTCGGTTTTTTCCTCAAAAAATTAACCTAAAAATAATGTTTGACTGAAATTTAAGCAAAAAATGGCGACTTCTTATAAACAATAGTTCAATAATGGTGATTTGGTAATATGACCTTGACATATTACGCCATATAACATTGGCTTATTACATCTTAAGATCTTCGCCTTTACGAGAGTATGGGTGTATGGAATATCTAGCTCATTTAACACAATATTAGAAGAAATATAGAGATTCAGACAGACGTACCAAGATATTACGGTGAAGCTCTCCAACAACAAGCCGGAAGAAACGTGGACTCGACTCACTTAGACCAAAAAATTAGCACACCAAAACGAACTGTTGAAAAAATAATCCGAAGAGATGAGAATAAAGTTGAGATTTTTAGAAAAAGAAAACAACCAGCTCGATTACAGGAGATTATCCAATTGGGGATAGTGAGCCACTCCAGTACTCATTAGATGAAAACAGATCCTTGACAATCAAAGGAACAATAACCCAAGAACAAAGGCTTTATATATTCAGTCAAATAGCAGTTGGAACATACAACGACCCGGAGAAGCCCAGTGAGCTCAAAGAAGACTGAAAGAAGCCAGATCATATGGGAAATTTGGAAATTATCAGAGCTTTCTACAACAAATGAAACAAAGACAAAATACTACATAATTAATGTGACATTAATTTTATTAAAAAGTAGTATAGAATTAGTTACTTTTGTTTTGATATTGTTAGATGACGAAGGAAAACCTTTAAAAACCTTCGTACTTTCAAAGTATTAAAGAACTGGGCCTAGCAGGTACCGAGTTAATATCTATGTAGAGAGACAACCAACAATCAAAGCCCAAACAAATCCCAAACCAAACCCAAAGCCGAATGATGAATAGCGTGCAATCTACCATTAACTTATAGACATCATTTGTACATAGAGAATATTCTCTTATTATTATTTGTTGACAATTATTAATCGGTTATTTATTTTATTTAGTGACATCAAAAAATATGTATCTGTTTTGTGTAATTTGTTGGGCCAAGACACGATTTTGTTTAAATCAATCGGTAACACGCACGCAAACACAACACGCAAATTTAAAATCAGACCTATATAACATCAAATAACCACCTCAAAATATGAGAAAGAAACAATTAAAATATAAAATCAAAAACATAAAAATAAATTAAAATAATAACAAAATGCATCAAGATCCGCATGAAAATAAACATAGAAATAACACGAAAACATGAAAATTTGACCGAAATTTGACAATTTACCAAAAAAAGCGAAAGTCCATGAAAATGGAACAAAAATTAAATAATTTGAATTGGAAACAATTCAATTAAAAAGTGTTGGTGTACGGGAAACCTTAATCAATATAGTTGTTATCCTAATATGATTGAATAGAGTGTCTGACACCCCCAAAAATTTGTATTCTCATTCTGATATTGCCTTATCAAATTTTCTCGTCATTAACTTATCACTACTACCCGGTTTTAACTCGGTTTCGAGGTTTTAAAAGAAAAATTTCTTAATGATCGTTGGCGATCATACTGAGTGCCCCTAACTAATAACGCTCTTCCCATGATTTTAATTCCCCTGCTCGCCTCGTCCGACGTTTCCATCAGCCGTTGCGAGTTGTTTAACGGTGCCCTGCGGGTAGAGTCCTGTGACTTTCGACCAGACCTTGTCGCCGACAGACCGAGATTTCAAGAAGGCTTGGCCCGCGATCTCAACTAGCGGAACTTAATCCACCAGCCGGATCACTGACCTGACCTCCCGATGGCTATTACGATACATATAATATATAATTTTATCCGGGCCTCGATATAGATAATTTATATGAAAATATAAGAATTATAAAATTGAAACGTTACGAAACATCAAAAGTTTTTATTTAAATAGCAATTGAGTTTACGATAACATAATAATTATGAAAAAACTAAAACTTCCTTACTTTGACAAAAATTCAAAATTTCACTTGAAAAATTCAACGTTCTCAAAGTTAGTGTTGTAAAAGTGATTGTAATAGAAGTTAAAAATAATGAAATTGGTCACTGCTTATATAGTATTTTTATGCCATTTTAAGGGTTTTTAATTATTTTTATTAACTTCAAATTATTTTTATAATTTTTTGTATATTTTTTCTTAATTTTTGATATATTAATATTACGTTGTTGAATTTTATTTTTATTATTATTTTTCTATAGTGCTCTTTTTACCCTTGATATTTTATTTCTTGGTCGCCGCTTCTGCCTATGTTTTTTCTAAACCTTATTTTGCAAGGTTTTGGCAGTTTATTTTATTTCGCGTATGTTTCTTTCTGCAACTGTATGCTTTTCACGGATTTTAATTTAATATTTGTTTTATTTAATTTTGTTATATTTTTATTTTGTTTTATTTAATGTTTTATTTTATTTTTGATCTCTGCTTGCGGTGCGTGTGTATGTACAGTGACCACTTTCCTCATTTTAATTTTTATCTTTTGTTTTACAGTTTGGTTTAATTTTGGCTCTGAGCCCAACAAAAGTTAAAAAATAAAATTGTCAAATTAAAAATCGAAAATAATAAAATATAGATTAAAATATACCAGAAAATCACAAGGTCAAATTTTTTTTTACTACATCAAATTTAACACGCAAAGTTAGGGTCGTATAATAGGTATATATACCGATTCATTTTCACAGAATTTTGATCATTTTTGATCAGTTTTAAAAACTCGAATCAGTTTTTTGTAACTAAACCAGTCTTAGCCAGTAGTAACTAATTTCTACGATATTTTTCAATGTGAGTGAAGAAATGTTCGAAGACTTTTTCCACGTCGCGCCCAAACAACCTCATATGAGCTCTGTTTGAGGCGTCGGCGTGGGGAAAGGTTTGTATGTGAAATGTATGAAACGGAGTATGCTAATTATGATTCAAAAGTGTATTATGCCAATTATATTCAATAAAAGTTTTAATAGAAATGATTCATGTCGAAATTTTTCCGGCCCACAGCCGACACATCACAGCAAGTCAATAAAATATACACACCCCAACCAAACTGTGTAAGTGCGGTGTAAGTCCGCCAATAGTTTGTGCCCGTAAAGGCTACGGCGTGAGAACGCAGTAGCTGGAACGTCAATATTATCCGTTATAGAGAAAATTGGGAGGTGGTGAGGTAGTCTTTTGGCTGCACCTCTGCATCCCATTTCCTGAAAATTCGACCTAATTTCTTAAATGACAGTCGGCTCAAAATCACCACACCGAGTAGTTCAGTGGACACTCGTAATATTCTAACATCAACATAAATAGTCTTAGGATCAAATAAAAAGGGATAACGGGAAAGGGCGTTGTAAATCGTTGCTATGGTCACGATTAAATAAATAAATAATAAAATCAGTAACGGTTATATTTAACGACAATAAATTTCAACTGCTATGATCACGACCAAATGAATAAATAATAAAGTCAGAACGGAAATGATTAATGATAATAAATTATGATCACGAGTAATAAACAAGTAATGAAATCGGTAATGATAATAAGCAATACTAGAGAGTTTCCATGGTTATGATCACGAATTAAATAAATAGCTATTGAAATTGATAAGAGTAATAATTAAGGCCATAGGAGTTAGATGACCAGAAAAGTAATGATAATAAATTATGACAACCATGACTAACAACGAGAACTTAAATCGATAAAATTAAAATGAATAACTAACCAGAGTAGATTGATAGAGAGAGAAAATTAGATATGCGTCTACGCCGCGATGGCCACGATTAGTAATCGTATTAAAACCAAATCGAGTAATAATAAATTAATAAAAAGCATTAACGTCACGAAAAATAATGATAAATTGGCGCCGCCGGAATAACTCTATCACGAGGAGTAACATCAAATAAGTTAATCACCGAGTAAGAAAATCTAATTCCCAAACGAACACGAGTATTTACAAACACGATAAATGAGAGAAATTTAATTATTAAAAGCATGGATACAAATAAAGATATAGCGACTATGATAAATCGTTGATCTAAGAGTAAGAAAAAATTTTACAATCAATATGAAGGGATCACACATCCGTAATAATGCTAAACACAATTGTAAAATAAGACTCACAATAAAAGTTAACAAAATGACAAATAATATTTGAAAACACTTGACGTTAAGTTTGATATAAAAATACAATTGCACATGGAGAATTGAGGCCATGCATGATCAGCGAGATTCAACGGAAACGAGGCCCATAAAATGAATAATAATTTTCATCAATATGTGGGGTTAGTGGTGTGGATGACCTTCACCCCAATCATATAAAATAGTTTTTTGCTCCCGCCAATGGTTACCCGTTGCTAGGCAACGTTGGTAATGTAACCACTGGTCACAGGACGTCCAAAGGTGAGTTCCGATATCAGAACTGCTAAGGGTTAGTCCTATGTCGGGTTCAGCGGACTGCCGTTAGAAGGCCTACGTCCGTCTTCTATTTCAGGTCCCTTTATCGCTTTCCATTTAATACTTTCGTTCCTGTATTTATTTACAAATAATAACATAATAAACTAAACAATTTTTATTTAATGACAAACAGATCAAATTATCCTCAGACATGAGTTTATCATCTCATTTGGCCACTCCTTGGGCGCGTCTTCGCAACCGCTCGGTTCGACCGGGTCGAGCGTGTGATCTGGGCTTCTTGTTAGCTGATTGGGCTCTTTCTTGGTCGCGATAGGCTAATTGTGCCGGAGCGAATACCAGAGGGTAAGTCACTGCACTTCCCTCCTGGCACGCCGACAAGGCGACCTCCAATCCTTTGATTTGTGTTCGCTGCGCCTGGTTTAACACTCTTTCCTCTTTCCAGCCATGTTGTGCGGCAGTGAGGCACTGGTACAATGATTTCATTTTCTCGGGTTCGGCCCAAGTGGCTTTCAGCTGTTGCATCTCTCGACTCTGTTGTAGAAGTTGTCGGTGCAGGTGCTGATTTTCTCTTCTAAGTTCTTTCAGCTCTTGGTGCAATATCTTTGTGGCTTTCATTTCTGAAATTACAACATTTAAATGATTAGTCGTTTACAATCTTGATTCAACTCTATTGATCCTCTCTCTTAATTAATTTTTCAATGTATTGTCGGCGGCGTCTCATGCGTTTTAGTTGGTTGGGGTAATACTCTGGTTGGTCCAAGTTTAATAACAAAACGTTCTATCTTTTCTTATCAATTATTATCTATACAATATTTCGAAGGTTATTGCAAAAAGAGTAAAAATTTATATTTCCTTTTGTTACATTAATTGTCAAGTAATTACTTTAAAAAACTAAAATTTGAATAACCTGTGAGACATAAACATTTATTGTCAAAAACAAAAAACTAAAACATATCGATTTAATTCATTCACGACCATTAAAACGTTCACTCCGTTGATTGTTGTGCTTGGGATTCCACTGAGGATGCCTGCTCGCATAGGTATGATCGCCTGTTTGACGGGATCCGAGTCGATTTCGAAGAGTTGACTGCACGAGGTTCTCCGGTATCACCATTTTAGTCGGTGCTGTCATCTGCGTCAGCCTCGGGTCGTCTAATTCGAAGGACACCCCATATTCTGGCGGGAATCCATCGGTACTCGGGATAGCGCCACTTGCGATATCTCTGTTCACTTGAGCTAGTCGCTGTCGGGCCAACACCGCTTTCCGGTGGTACTTTCTTTCGAGTTCTTCCATCTTCATGGCCGCGTATTCGGCTCGCTGGCGGGCTTCTCGTGCTGGATTGTGGCCCGGCTCGCGCTTAATCGCGATACTTGGCAACTCGATCTCTTCAGCTTGATATTCTGATCTTCTTGGCCAACTGGAGTCTCCGTAAGTGGATAACAGATATCCGTTATCCCACAGAACTTGTCGGTATCGAGCGGCAGAAGCGCTCGGGATCTGTAGAGTCACTCGAGAATTGTCACTCCAATTGCCATGCGGGTCTCTGCGATCTAAACGTGAAAATAATTAATTACCAATCATTCTTATCGATGTGCCTGCATGTGTAAAAACATGGACATTTATGCTATTTCCATTGAGTATTAATAGGGTGAATTTTTGTTATGATAAAATTCGAAACGTAGCGTGCGAAATTACCTGATTTTTTCTCTTCACTAGGCATCTGAGTATCATTTCTTGAGATCCGGTCTCGTAAAGAGTCTCGAGCTTGAACACGTCCACTATCGGTGCTAGTTGTTTGGTGATTCATTTACGTGGTATGGAATGTGAGTTTTTGCTGGGTTCTTTTATATTCGTGGATTACTTGCGAGGGCGTGGTGGGGTGAATGAACTGTCGTTTAATTTATTCGTTTTCGCGGTGGAATATTAATATAATTATTTTAGTTATTTATTGTTTATTATTTGATACCGATCATTATTTATTTTGTTCAGTTCGGCGGTAAAAGTTCATTTCTATTGATCGCTTCATCTTCTTTTGTTATGATAAGTTGATATGATCATCGTCACCGACTTGTCATTCGTGTCATATTTTTGGTGATTTATTCCGCGGTAATCTCGGACTATGACCTATTCGTAGTTTATTTAGCGTATGAACAAACAATTTGATCTGTATTGGGTCTATGTATCAATATGCATTTAATCACAATTTTCACTTGTCGATTGGAATTTTTGATGCTCATTATCCGAATTGCTGTTCTCATTCGACGACGGTGTATCCAAGAAAACACTCCACTACAAGTCGCTCCGGGTTATTGTCATTGCTGAAAGAAGATTTAATTGTACCTGCTGGTTAGGGAGAAACTACTGGGTGGAATACTTGAGGACAGTTATTCAGTGCAGAGGATACCACGGTTGGAAAAGGGTCTAAATCTTCATTTGGATTTTTAGTTGGGACGTGTTATTGCACTATGGTTTGTGCTCTTGGTTGGAACTTCTGATTTTATCGCTTTCATTAATTTCAGGGTGTTCCTAATTTTATTCGATTTCAAAGATTCAATATCATTCGTGGCGAGTCTGTGGTATTCGAATCCCTTCGCGAAAGCTGAGTTCTTATGTTTACACTTGCGAATCATTGGTGATATTTTGTTATCTTGTTCTATCATCATTGTGTACAATTATTAATTGATTTATTCGTGTGCGATTAATATGATTTTTTGGTCGTTTTGTATTGATTATTCGTAACATAATAAATTTCATTATCCTTGGATTCATGAATCGTATATTTGTCTTTCAATTCGTGGAAAAGGTTCATCGCTAATCGTTAATTTGGTTTATCATTTATCAATGTCTAATGCCTTAATTTTTATTACTGTTATGAAATTTTAGCGGGTCTATATCCTATCGTAATTTTCTCGGAATCAGTTATTTCTACTCTGTCGTTTGCTGTTTCGTTTCTTTACTCCATTTGCTCTGGCTTCGTACTCATAAGTCATTTACTAATTTAGATTAGATCCGAGGATACTTTAAATCATTAATACTTATTAAATTTTTCTTGATTTTTATTACGTGAGTATTTAATTTTTGGATCATATATTTAATTAATTACTATCCCCCTGATTACGTTGCAAAAGTCTTCTCGCATGAATGTTCTGGTCACGAATTTAGTCATGATTTCATAATTTTAATTTGAATAATTTATTTACGTCACATCTAGTTTAATATTATGGATTCAATTACTTTAAATTAATTTAGTTTAATTTCCATTTAGTTATTAAATTTATCTGCATCGCATCGGTTTCAAGTCCCCACTACCCGAGCCTTAATTTTAGTCCTAAGGTTCTTGTGTTCATATTAGATTTTACGAGTGCCCACTGGACTACTCGGTGTTATCATTTTAGCCGATGTGTAATTAAATATTTAGGTCGATTTTATGGGAGATGGGTGAAAGAGATCTAGCCAAAAGTCTAGCTCTCAATCTTCCCACTGCCCCCTATACGGTAGAATTTTTACGTTCGAGATCCGTCGTTACGCACGACAGAGCTCTCACGGGCACACACTGTAGGCGGAGGAACCGCACTTACACAGCGTGACTAGTTATGTTATGATTTTACTTTCTTGTGTGATGTGTGGCTGTGGGCCAGAAAAATTTCGACTCATAAAACTGAAGATTCATTTTTTTCATAAATACATATATTTGTTGACACAATTTCATCATGGTTCGTTCATAGTTCCTACATATCAACATACGACAAGAGGTCCTCACACATACGATCAAGTAGAGCTTACATTAAGATACTTGATTCGCAGAATGAAAACGGTTATCGAGAGTTGCTCCTTTGAATTGTTCTGACAAAAGTAATTTATTCACTGAGTGAAAAGTAATTTTCCATTTTTTCTTTGCGAAAATGGATTGGTATTTATACCTGTTCTGTGACCCTAACCTTGCGTGTTATTTTTTATGCGTTAAAACAAAATTTGACCTTGCAATTATGTGTCTAATTAATTTCTAATTTATTATTATTTTTCGATTTCTTTTACAATTTACTCATTTATTTTTTAATTTCAATCATTTCTGATTAAAATTATTTTATTTTTGTTCGCTTTATTCATGAACTCTTTTAATTTTTCGTAAATTGTCGCTTTTTCAGTCAAATCTTTTGTTATCATGTTATTTCTATGTCAACTCGTGCGTATCTTGGTGCGTTTGTTAATATTTTAATTTAATTTTATGTTTTCTATTTTATATGTTAAATTATGTGTTTTTCTCGCATTTTTAGGTGTTTATTAGGTGTTTAAGGGTCCGATTTTGAAATGTGCATGTTGTGTTTGCGTGCTGTTTCCAATCCATTTAAACAAAAGCTTGTACTGGCCCAACATAAAACACTCGGGGGCCCATAAAATTGCGTCCCGCAATGTCATAAGTATAAGTTCTACTTTTATACATTGAATTGGGTCTACGAGCTATCTGGTCGTGACCTCAATACCCACATACATAAAAAGTTTCTACGGTATGCATAATTTCAAGATACAGATGGACTTATAGTCCGACTACTATATATAAAAATCAAATTGAAGTCAAATCAGTTTCAGTTTTTTAGTTACGTTAATACACAATTATTCAGTGATTATCAAATTTAGTCTCAAATGAATCGCGATTGTCTTTGATGATGGCGTTGGTTTCTGCTTCTAAGTGATATTCTTCTCTTGTTGGCTTGGATTGGCTTGGCTTATTTATCGATATATACGAGAGTCTTTCTATTTCTTGGCTTCTTTTGGGGTTACGAATTTGACTGGTTACTTCTTGGGTTTTCTGAGTTGAGGTATTCTGTCTTGGTTGATTGATTATTCTCAGGCAGGTTATAAGACAGCATATCAATGACATAATGTTTAGGATTAGACTGATCATTACGATTTGAATTTGTGGTGTCGTTAGGTTTGTTTCGTATACTTGTTGGGATTTATTTGGTGGCTGTCTTTTGATTGAACGGACATCTCTTAGGATTTCTTGCATTTGCTTATATTCTGGATTCGTTTCAGTGATCTTTTGGATTTTTCTGATGATAGTATCTAGGATTTTCCTCATACTCAGGTTTACATGTTCTATTTCGGATCTCTCGTTCTTTTTATCTAATAAGGTTTGTATCATTTGTCTCATACTTTGTCTCCATTTGTCGTTGGCATCTTTGCTTTCTTTTATTGGGCATTGATCACATTGTAGGGTTAATTGTTTGCATTCTTCGCTCTTTGGGTTTTCACATATTTCCTTGTAGCTTGCACACGTACTATCTTCTTTTCGGAATGGGTGAGATTTTCCGCATATATCTAAGGGGTTTTCGGTTACACATAACTTTATTGTTACCATCATCATCATATACAGTTTCTTTAGATTTGCTTCAGTTCTCATTCTATTATACATTGGTTACTTGAAGATTATTTACATGTTTTGTCTATATACAGTAGATTTGCGCTTTATTTAGGATCTCGTTATTCTCCCTGCTCACCCGGTGGTGAGTGCATTATACATTCCTCTTTCGCCCTTGCTTCGGAGAATCTCATTATCAATATTTGTGTCTTTACTAATCGTTCTGTCAGTTTTGGAAGCTCTTCTAGTTGTTCTTTGTTTTTATTGAGTATCTTTTGTTGGTGGTTTAGTTGAACTCTTAGGTTTCTCTCAGTCTTCTGTTTTCTCTCGAGTTTATATTTGTAGCTCATTTTACTAGTTTTCTGTTTCTTGGTTTTCTGTTTTTGTTTCTGTAACTTTCCTTTTATCATTTCGATTTCCTCTTGGGCTTGTTGGTGGTTCTGTTTAATTTCCCTTGCTTTGTTACAGATTTCTTCCAACTGGATTAGGTATTGTTGTTCGCTTTTTCTACTTTTTCTCAATCTTTCTGCTTCCGTTTTCCAATAATCTTCGAGAATTACTTGGGTTTTTATTCTCGCTAACTCTCGCTTTAGGTATTCATTTTCTTTCCTTTTCTCGTTTACGTTTCTCTTTTCGTTTGTTAGTTCTCGTTTTACGGTATTTACTGTTTGTCTTGTCTGGATCAGGTGTTGTCTTAACTTCTCCGCTACTCTTTCTCGCTCATCTACTGTTTCTCTCCACTCTTTTCTTTCCTTTCTCCACTTTTTACTGTAATATTCTAGTGGGTCTTGTTCAATTGGCTGTACCATTTGGATAGGGATTGGTTGATATTTATCATAATCGTTAATGTTGCCTTCTTGATTCATTTGAATTTCTGCTTCGTTTGACTTCATACTAAAGATACATTAATTTAGCTTTTATACGATTTTGTTTTTATTATTTTTTATTTTTCTATCTTTATACACTTTTTACAACTTCCTTTTTCTCCTCTATACGTCTGTTTCTTCCGTTTCGCCAAATCCCTCATCTGGTTCGGTGGGGACTTGGGTTAACATTTCCGTTGGGTATAATGGCATCAATAAAATTGGTGGTCTGTTTTGCAACGTGACTACTTCTTCTCGCAGCGCGTTTGTAATTTGTATTTCCTCATCTAACAAATAGGTGAGGTAATCTACATTTTCCGTTAGTTCCTCTACTCGCTCTTCTAGATGGTGCGTATTCTCTAATGCTTTTAGTTTCTCGATTTCTTTCTTTAGATTTTGTTCGTTTTCCTCGTAGCTTTTCTTTATTATCTCGATCTCTGCTTCTACTCGTCCTCTCAATTGTTCGTTTATCTCGAGCTGGTGTCGTAATTGAATTTCCTTGTATACTACTACGCCTCGATGTCCATTTACATCTTGTTGGGCTTCGGTTAGTTCATTGCATAGTTGTTGATTTTTCCGCTTTTCGTCTGTTAGTTGATTTTTTGTTTCCGCCCATCCTTGGTCTGTCTGTTTGATCTGTCGTTCGTATTCCTTTTCGTCTCTTCTGAGTCTTCTTATTGTACCTTCTCTATATCGTTTCTCGAATTTCCATTGTTCGGATTTGGTCGTTATAATCTTCAATTGTTTGTTTTTGTCTTCGATCTGTTCCCATAGTTCCCACTCTTTCATTGTTTAATAATTTCTTGGGTAGTAGTCTCATTTCTCTTTGATTTCTCGGATTGTTCTTTCCACTTCTTAGCTTCGTATTTGATCCATTTTCCTTTGGCTTCTGTTTTTATCTGTTTGCTCTTGTCTCTGTTGAGAGTCCTCTCTTGGTCTACTAACATCTCCTTCATTCTGGTTTGTTGCCATATTATTTCGTGATCTTGTTTCTGTATATGTTCCCATTGTTTCGAGTTTTTCAATCTTTAACAGTCGGTATTTTCCTCTCCATCTTTTTGCTTGTTCTGTTAGCTGGATTATCATTCTTTCTTGTCTATCGTCTTTTGGTTCTCTTATCTTCTTGATGGTTTCGGTCCTTGGTTTCTTAGTTTATTGACTTCTATCTTTGCTTTTTCCACTTTTCTTGGTAGGTTCTTGTTCGATCTTTCTCTTCATCTATTTGTTGCGCGTAGTGTCTTGCGTGAGATTCCATCTATTTCTTGATCGTTCTTTGTCCTCATGCCATTTGGTTTTCCAGTATAACGCTTGCCTTTTTGCCCATTCCTTGGCTTGTTCCATGCTCGTTCTCTTTGTTCTTTCCACCAAATATTTGGTTCGTATTTGTTCCAATTCTTCTTGTGTTTGGTTTAAGATTTTACAAATTCTTCTCCTTCTGTTTGCATTTCTGCTTCTTTATCTTTTATTATTTCTTGGAGTTTCTCTATTTCGTTTTGTTGGTCTTGTTTGTCTTGTTCTAGTGCTTGAATTTCTTTTCTTTGGTTTGTGATTCTCGTCTGATTCTGGATAAATTCCTTCATCAGTTCTTCTTCTCGTTCTTTATAAGGTTTCTCTTTTCCTTGTGGGTACACTATTCGCTGTTCCATCTGGTTTTCCCACTTTTCTCTCATCATTTTGTTTAATCGTTTCTTTCATTAATTTCTTCCTCTACTTCTATTAACATCTTTTTTAATTGCATCGTCTTTTGTTGCCATTGTTCGGCTTCTTCCTTTGCCTCTTTTAGCTAATTCTGTAGATTATCTGAAGTTGTTCTGGATTTTCCTTTTTCTGATTCGGTTTTGTTATTTATTTGCGGTAATATTTCGTTCTGATTCATTGTTGGTTCTAAATATTAACGTTGATTACTTCTTTTCTTTTATACATATCTTTAGATTTTTCGTTAATTTTTGGTACACTGGTTTTATCTACTGCTACTTTTATTTACGTTTTATAACTCCCTTTCTATTTACACGTTTTATACATTGTCTTGTTTCTCTTTACTGATCAGCAAACCGGAATCCCTTGATCCGCCTGCTGATTGGCTTTCTACACACTGGGCATATGTTTACTCTGGATCCACATGCTTCGCAATTAACCATATGTCCACAGGGTGTATATACTATCTCGACGTGTTTCTGCCAACACGTTACACATTGGTGTTGATCTAATATAGCTTCCTTTATTATTGATTTTTCGAGGTTTTCTTTTGGTTTTTCTTGATATCGTTTGATAGCTCTGATTATTGCCTGTGTCGAGTCATACCATTCTAGATTGGTAGTTAATCTTTCGCCGATTATTTTCTCATTGTTTTTTGTGTTCACTCCTGATAATAGCATTAAATGTCTGGTTTTCGGTTGATCTAGTATATCTTCTATTTGCTGGTCCGCGATTGATACTTCTACGCCTTTTGATTCTTTCTCTTCTTTATATATGCATTTTCCTTTGTGTTTTCAATTTTCTAACGTTTTGGTCTGGCATTGGTTGTTGATTCTTACATCCTTCGCACATTATTCCTCGTGCCATTTGACAATATCCTTGGCTGGCAAATTCTGCTGCTCTTGGGTTTCCTTTGAAGGTTTTTATTCTTTCTTCGAATGTTCTCTTTATAGTTTCTCCTCCACCTGCTAGTTCGGTTTGGGTCCTCAAAATTTCTGATTATCGTTATTTTCTTTTTCCTCCTTTTTCATCTTTATCTATTTCCAATCTTTGGATTCCTTTGAGTCTGTCTGTTGGTTGGTTTCCTACGTTCATGTTTAGTATGAATGGACATCTTGGGAATTTCTCTCGATGTTCATGTTTTGCCGTCTCTCCTTTTCCCCATTGTGCGAGCTGTCCTCTGCAAAAGATGCAAGTAACCTCATCTGGATATTTTGATGTTCCTGTGAAATAAAATCCTTGTGCGGCCATTTCTCTGTTTTGTTGATCGGTGAATACTTTATTATCTTTGAATGTTGAGTATCTCTGTTCCTCATTTTTCAACTTTTCGTTTCTTACTGTCATTACCGAATATATTTTCTTCATGAGTTGTTGAGGTATTCCTTCTACATTGTAGTCTGCGTAATGTGCCACTGCTGCAGTTAATATATTGGTGCTCTCCTCTTCTTCTGGTTTTTTCCATAGTTTTGACCAAAGTGATTCTGATCCATCTCTTATCTCTACCATTTTCTGTTCGCTGTTCCCGCTTGCCATCTAGTTATAAACGTCGTTATTATTTTGAATTTTTTGTTTTCTGATTTTTTCTGATTATTCATATTTTTATCTGGTTTTATTAACTTTTTATTTACATTTTATTTACATTTTCTTTCCCTCTTTTATAACGTCTTATCCGGCTTTTCCACTTCCAATTTTATATATAAACTGTCCTCTCGTATGAATCCTTCTCCTCTTAATCGCTGTTGTGAGTAGAAGAATGGCGTGCCTACTGCCGTATTCCAGGCAGTTGTTGGTCTTCCCATTTGCGGTTCGTTTCCTGCTCTGATTGGATTGCGATGTTCCTCTCGTCCTATCATTGTTAATATCATATACTGCTTGAAAGGCCATGTTAATAGTTCGTCGTATTCTCCTCTTCCTACTCTAACGAAAACACTGATGTGGGTGCCTGTTGCATTTCCATCCCCATTTGGATATAGTCTAATACCAGTTTTGTATCCATTCTTCCAACTATACATCGGTGGACTATCTAGATTCTCTGTGTTCCATCTTTTGCTCTTTGTAATTTTTCCGTGAATCCTGTTATTCTCCATATAAAGGGTGTTGTCGGTAATTTTCTGGCTACTGGGCTGGTTGTTTCGAGTTCTTGTATACTGCTGATTATCTGTTGGATTCTTTCCTCCATCTCTGCCATTTTCTTAGGTGTAGATTCTTTAGTTTTTTCGAAAGTTCTGTCTGGACTCTAGTATTTCTCTTATCAAGGCTTTTTGTGAATCTAATTCCGTCCGTAGGTTTTGTACTTCCCATGCGGATCGTTCCTATCGTTCTCGTTATGATCTCCATATGTTCGATACTGTTGTCCGCCATATGTTTCTGCATTTCTGCGATTGGTAGTTGTGTTTGGCAGTTGAATAGTTCTAATGGACATTTTATTGGCCTGTTGGTACATTCGTTCCAATGTGCTTTCAGTTTAACTTTGTCTTTCTTATTACAGTCGTTAGTACATATCCTTCGTATGCTTCGCATATTCGTTCTTCTTTTGGGTTTCGAATGTTCCTGTTCTATGTTATCCATTTGTCGGTAGTTCCACAGAATTCGCATTTTCGTCTCTCATAATGCACGATTTCTCATGTTCCTCTTCATCTTTCTTATTATCTTGGCTTGACATTTCCCGCATGGTATTTCGTCGTATTCGCACTCCTTTATATGATTTTCTATTTCCCTCATGAATCCTTTCCATTCACATTCTTTTAGCTTGCATTGAACTTTCAGGCTGGTTATCTCCTTGTTTGTGGCTTTATCTAGTATTGTAGGATCGTCTTCTCCTTCGAATGTTTCGTCGCATCCGGGGCATTTTATTATTTTTGTTTCTATTAGTTCCATCGTACAATCTGTGCATATTCTGCATCCGCATCTCGTCTGTCTTGCTCCGATCAATAGTCCTTTACATCTACAGCATTTCATTCTTTCTTCTAGGTTATCTAATATTTTAATTCTCTCTTTCATTATCTGTCTCATGGCTTCAGATGGATTCTCGTTTCCTCTAATTTTGTCGGTGATTGCTTGCATATCTACAATAATTTCTAGTTATTCTACATCTTTGTTTCGTTTGTTTATTCTATTTATTTATACATATTTACACGGTATTCCTTATTTTAATCTTCTGTTGAATCTGGTTCCGGGGTGAATTCGGGCATGGTTGCTATCCATTCGACCCAACTTGCTGGGTCTATACTCTGTTGATTACTTCTTAACCTTCTAATTTCTTCGGCTTGCCATCTAACTTGATTATTCAATTGTTCATTCATTCTTGAAGTTGCAGTATGGTTCGTTGTTGTCTTTATTCTGGCTGCTTGGTGTAAACCTCGATTTACACTTTCCGTTAGTACCATATGGGTGTTATTCCATTGTGCTTGGGCGTTGTTGGTTATCTGCGTCATTAGTTCGCATTGCTGTCTCCATATTGTTTCTATTCCTTGATCTTGGTATATTCCTCTATCTAGCTCTATTATTTCAATGGGTACATTTGCGGTTGTTGACTGCTGCATTGTTTCTACGAATGGTGGTATCCTGGCTTGGTACTGTCTGTTATCGTTACTCGGGTCCATCTCTTAATTATGATACTTTGTTAATTTACACGCTTTCTCTTTTGACTATTATTTATTTTTGGGCTTTTAACTATATTTATAACTATTATACAATTATAACTACTACTAATACATTTAATATTCTACACTATATACAATGTTTCCTTCCGCTTTTATACCATCGTTCTCCAGGGCTCTATACGTAGTGTCCGTATATCCCATACTTCTCATTTTCATTTTATACACATCGAATTCGTTTGACCATTCTTGTGATATCCCTATAATGGTAGTTCTTTCATCCAGATTCCACTTGTGCTTTGGTTTACGTTTTTCTAAGCTTCGTATTCGTCCGCTTCTTCTGTATTACTTTGTATCTCGATATCGTAATGAATTTTCTCCACTGCTGGCCATAATCTTTCCTTTCGGCTTTCGTTTACACTGTTAGTGGTTCTTGCTAGTTGGGTTATTATCAGTATTTATGAACGCTTGCTACTGCGCTTGTTATCCAAATCATTTTGACTACGTAGGTGGTTTCCTCGATTTTTGTTGTCGTTGTCTTTGTTGCGGTGGTTGTTTCTATTATTTGCTGTGCTTTTTCAATGATTTCTGGAGTTGTAGTACTTCTTGTATTGATAGGTGACTGTCGTCCGTACCTAATCTTTTCTTGACGTTTATCCTTGGTAGTTCTTTTTTTGGTTGTTTCCTTTCTGGCTGGTTTGTCGGGACTAGTTTTTGTGGTTTTCTTGTTACTGTCTTCCAGAAGATATTTCCTCCTTTTCGTATGTGTACCTCGTATTTTCCGATTTTTCTTTTTGTTGGGATGCGATATTTCTGATCCTTTCCTTCTTGGTACGTCTTGCATTGTATTCGGTTGTTGACTATTCCATTTTGTTAGCTTCGTATATACAGATTCTTGTGATGGGTTCTTTGTCCCTATTTTCGACTATTACCTCTTCTTCCTTTGTTGGGCTTTGTTCTACTTTTACTATTATTTTATTCTCCGGCTCTTGCCGTTTGTATGGGTTTTCCTTCGGAATTATCTTTTCTGTTATACTCTTTTCTTTCAGTGTTCTGATTATTGTACAGGTTATTGTTCTGTTATCTCCTGCACATACGATGTATCTTGTGTCGCCTTTTAGGTTCTCCCATCCGCATTTTTGTCCTTTCTTCATGTTTCCTTCCCAACAATTGGTGACTAAATGTCGTACACATATTTGTTTAATCTTTTTAGTTCCTACGTTTTCATCTAGATGCCTATTCCTGGATTTACTTTTAATTTTATACCTCTGTCTTCCTTTTCCGTATCTTTGCATATTCTTTTTGCGATCCAGCAGATGATGGATCCTGTGACTGTATATCTATGCCGCCTGGCTTTTTCCCTCATTGATCCAAATTAACAGCTATACTGGTCTTCTCTGCATATTGAAGGCATATTCCTTGGCTTGTGATCCCTTGTCCGTTATTGTACGTACATAAAGATTTCAAACTTCTTTGGTATCCTTATTGCTTCCGTCAACTCGATTGATGCATTGTATCATTAGTTTTCTGTAGTAAGGATTGGTCCGGTTTTGATTTCCTTTTGTATCGTTGTAGGCTTTTTATCATGTAGTGGTATTCTTCGTTTTGGTTTCCTCGCTGTTGCTCTTTTGTTTTCTGTTCCTTTTTTGTTTCTGTTCTTTGCGGGTATTTCTTGTTTTGGTTTATCTGGTGATTTGCTCTTGCGTAGATTTATTCATATTGGTCTTTATTCTGTCCTCTTTGTCCTCATCTATATTCTTTGTTCTGCCAGAGGTCTTCTTTAAAATGTCGTCCTCGACATTTATATGCTTCGGATTATTTCTTCGTAACCCTTATATCCTGGGCTTTTAGGTCATCCATTTTCTTTATTTCTTGTTGCTCCTTTGAAATCTTATTTGTTTTCGGTGCCAACTTATGTATTAATAGTTATAATTTGTTCTTTCCTATCACCGATTCGGTTGCCCTTTTTTTCCCTTAATGGGTTGTTGGTAAATTTTTTAGTCTTTCCCTATTTTAAACATTGCTTTTATGTCTTTGGAATGGATAGTAGGCAATATTGTCTCTTTTAAATAGAATGTTCTATTTTCGAACTATTATGGTTTTAATCAATCTTCTTCAATGGTGACTTCTCGTAGGTCCACTTCATTAAACGCTGCTGCTTCGTCTTGTTTGGCGTCGATGGCTCAACGTGTTTGGATATTTTTTCCCATCATTTCTCTTCTATTATTGTCGCATTGTTGATGATGAATTTCCTGCACTTGGTTTGTCTTGATTTTAGTGCATATTGCAGTAGTGTTTTCTCCGTTATCTTTTTTCTTTAACATGTTGATCGGTTCTCAGTAACTCTCTCAAAATGGTGTTTGATGCTCTGCTGCTGCTTCTAACATTAACGGGGCCCCTTTGTCCTTCCTCGTTTTTATGCTTGGACTGTTTGTCCGCATTCTCCATGATCAGGATGATTATCTAATTTCTTTGGTATTCTATCTGTTAGACAATCCTCAAAATGTAATGTACGGTTTTCCTTCTACGTCTGTATGGTGAATATCATCGGTATCTTCTTTTATGAGGGTTCATATTCTGGTGGACTTCTGGCTCCTTTGGCATACTCTACTTTGAACTTCTGTCCGTTTATTTATTATTCTCAACTCCATTACCTTTCCTTCGGCCCATTCTGGCATTATTTTCTTATGCTTTGAAACTTTTATGTCCATCTTGTCTACATATTTTTGTTGGTTTCCATGTTGTCTTTGTTCGTCTTGTTGGGTTCTCCTTCGATTCGCTGGTTGTTGTTATGGTTTCTGTTTCGACTAACATTAGCTCCGTTTGATACTTAGTTGCTGAGATTTGTGATCTGGTCTTCAATACTCGATTTCCTGGTTCTTGGTTATTGATTTTGTGGTATCGCTTTACATCTACTTACATTTACGTCTATATAGGTCTAGTGAGCCGGTTGTTTGGACTAATTGACCGTGGCGTTGTTTTCATTACGTACAAGTTATTTTCATATGGTCCTTTTGGCGCTTCTTGTAAATTTCTAGTACTCTGGAATAATTTCTGGTGTTGCTATTTATTACAACAGTCTCTATTGAAAGTTATGTTCGCGTACATCTCGGTTTTTTATCGTGTAATTCCTTGTAGCTTCTTGTGTTAATCGAATATTCATGCCTGCGGTTTCCATTCCTTCTTGCGATTCGTTCTTTAAATCCTGTGACGGTAGTCGTTCAATTTACATATATTGCGATATTGGCGTTGATATTCCAACAAATCGGCAATGTTGTCATTCTCTGGCCGTACATGTAGTTGAAAGGATCATTTTGTTGCTGAGTGCTATTGACATTCGTACGCCATGAGGTAGGTTTATATATTATCCCAGTCATTTCTGATCTTGCTCTCAGTAATTGGCACATCATTTCTATTAGAACTCCGTTGAATCTCTTTCCGTTTGTCGCGTTGGTTTTGGGTATATGGCGAAAGTCCTTAGTTTCGCCAATTCTGAAATAATTTGTTTACTTCCTCTATTATTTCGGTCATGAAATTTGTTCCTGGTCGTTAGGACTGCCTTTGGCGTTCCATACTCTACAACATATTTCTGCTACTTTAGTATTTCTTGTGCAACTGTTCTGCTTTCCTGATCTGGGATTGCGAAATGCTTCCGGGAATTTGGTAAAGTATCAGTTATTACTAATTAATGTTTTCATTGTTGTTCTGGAATGGTCCTACACTACGTCCATTGCGATCATTGTCCATTGGTTCTGGCGGGATGTGCATTGGTTTTAGTGGGCATTTCAGTTTACTTCCTGTGCTTTTTTCCTGGTTGCCGCATGTAAAAAAAACAGTTCTTTATTTCATTCTTTTCACGTCTTTCCGATAATTGGCCAGTAATATTTCTGACGTTAGTCTGCTCCGTCTTTTCGCGACATATGTCCTCCTAGTTTCCGTCGTGATATTGCATTAATACTTCTTTTGCGTCTGCTTTCCGTAAGCACATAAGTCGTTTTCGGCCTCCATCAGTAAGTAACCATCCTTTTCTAGGGTATACCTATGTTTATGTTCTCTCCATATGCTCTTTAATTTCTACATTGTTGTCGATAGATTTTCATGTCATTGCTTCTCTTAAAAAATTTGATTATCGTGTTTAGTATCATCATCCCTTCTGTCAATTCTTCAATTTCGTGCCAATCGTACTTCTTGCGATTATCAACAGATTCGTCTTACGTCCGGTCCATAATTCTTCAACATGATCTTGACATACAGTCTGCGTTCGGGTTAGCTTTTCCTGCTTAATATTTAATATAGGGTGAATATTCCTTGAAAAGTTGCCTGCCATCTCATTAATCGACTAGAGGGCTTCTTTATGCTGGCCTAACCATATCTAGTGTTTGGTGAATCTGTGGTAATATATAATCTGCGTGACCCAATAATATATTTTAAAGTGTTTTAATTGCTTGATTAATAGCCATCCTCTCTTTCTGTTACCGAATAGTTCCTTCTCATGCTTCTTGATGTCCCTATGCGTAGTATCCGATAACTCGTTCTCGTTCTCTTCATCCCATTGTCCTAACGGAAACTGCCTCCCTGATCGTATCCGCTTGCATCGGTTGCTAAATAAGACGGCTTTCTTGAAGGTCTGGGTGACTAGTATTGGTCTGATATTAATTTGTCTCTGAGTTTTTTCGAAATTGCTGTCTGGTTGTTCCTTTTCCCCATAAAATGGGTGTATCTTTCTTTGTTAGTTATTTGTATTGGGTTTTCGATGGTTGCATAGTTTTTGATGAACGTTCGATAATATCCGCATAACCTAAGAATTCTGTACTTGCGTGACGGTTTTTGGTATTGGGCAGTTTTTTTACTTTTTCGATGTTCCCTTGGATATGGTTCCTGCCTTTGCCGAACTATGTGTCCTAGAAAGGTGACTTCTAACTTGGCCCAATCGCATTCGAGGGTTTCAGTTTAGTTTACCATGCGCAGTCGGATGAAATACGTTTTGTATATCCCTTTTGGAGATGTTGTTCGAGAAGTGGCTGGAATAGATCAGTAAATCATCAATGTATACCCTATCATCTGCTTAATGCCATGTGTTACTCGAAAATTCATGCCCTCTGAAAAGAGTCTGGTGCTTGGTTAATCCAAAAGGCATTTTCTTGTTGTATAAGTCTTTTCTATTGTAACGCAGTTTTCTCTTGATCTCTTCTTTAACCTTTATTCTGCCATATCTCACTTTTAAGTCTAAACGATGTATAATGTAAGGGTGCTCCGTGGTATTTGTATGCATTTCCGTTTATATCCGGCAAGTGGTATGTACTCTTTTCGTTACTCGCATTGAGTCGTCGACTAGTCTCATTACAGAATCCTGGTTCCAATTCCTTTTTCTTTAACCATCACTACTGGAATTTGCCTGGTGAGCGACTCGGTTTCAATACTCCTGCCTCTAGCATCTTTTGGACTTGCTTTTCTGCGATCAGATTTGGGCTTCTTAGTCGATATTGTCGTAACGTTATCGCGTAATGCATCCATTAGTGGTATTGTATGTTTGTGTACGTGCTTGTGCCTAGATCTAGGTCCGATGCTGCGAATATATCTTTGGAATTCCATTAACAGTTTGTAGTTGGTTCCTTTCTTTCCTCATTAATCAATTTGCTATCGATTACCTCATAATTCTTCACCTCTTTCTTCGTTTTTCGTCGTTGGCAGTTCCGATACCATCATGGGAGTTGATATTTCCTATCTTTCTTCTCATGATATTTTATCCTCTTCATCGAAATTGGGTGATGTAATTGGATTTTCGCTTATTGTTCGTTTATATATACTATTTCTCTGGCTAGTGGTATTCTCTTTTTCTCTCGAATTTGTGGTTAGGGTTCAAAGATCATTTCCGCTCTGTCTCTCCGTTTACTTTTAAGTAGCAAATCATTTTGGGTACGTCCTGGTACTAATCATCTTTTGAGCATCTCATCCGATTTTAAGTGCGCATATCCTGCCGGTTTTGTCTCTTAGTTCCATTTGATCTCGATCGAACTATGTATTTCTTTTTAATGTTCCAGGAATAAGGTCTGTTTCCGATTTACAATCGCGCTTAGTTCCTGATGACTGCTAGGTAATGTGCTGATTTTTACGTTCTTTATTCTATTTATTGACCAAATTTTTTTCCCTGACATCTGATACAGATTCTTACGCAGTTATTACATCGATATCTTGTTTCTTCGATGCATGGGCCATGAATTTTCCTGGGATTTTGTCATCTTTATTGCCGAAATGGGTTTGCTCGTCTGTGTCAATCATTGCCTTTTATTTCGATTCGTTTATGTCTATTTGGTAATCCGTTAACGTTTGGTCGCTGGTGTTCCGTAGCATAGCTATGTTCGCCTGTTTCCTACATCTTGATCTACGCTTTTCGATTTCGGGCTAGGTTCTTGTAATTAGTTCTGCCCACTTTGGTTGTAGGTGTTGGGTATTATGCTACGAGCGTTGTGGCTTTGGTATTGGTAGCTTTCTCTCGACTGGTATCGTTGATTTTTTCAAGCATTCGTATACTGGTGGGATGAAATTGTATGTTCATTAGTTTCCATTTCGATTCTCCTTGTTGGTGTTTTCTTGTGTTAGCATCTGTGTTTCTCCTTGATGTTCATCGTTATCACTATTTATCGTAACTCGTTCGTTTTAACAAAGTTAGCCATCGTCCTTCCAATTGCTTGTTTTCTGTCTTTCATTCTAGTTCTTTCTGGCTTCCAGTCTCTATGTTTGCTTGAATTTTCGTCAACTTCTTCCGTCGGTGCCTTCATTCTGGTCTAAAATTCTAACTAATCCTTTATCTTATGGATAGTCGTTTCGAATTCCATGTAGTACCATTGTCTTCGCCTAAGAAAGGTAAGAACCTCCTTGCCCATTTTCCTAATTTATTTTCCTTTCTCTTTTGTATATGTCAATAGAATGCTAACATTGCTGTATGAATCACTCTCACAATTTGGATAATCATAAATGATCCTATATCCTGCCATCATTTGTCCGAATATTAAGGAATCTTCCCACATGGCTTTCAACCATGTTTTTGGTTGCCATGCTGAAAATGGTCTGGTGATATAATAATTCGTAGTTCAGGCTTTTCTCCGTAGTTATTCTTCCTGTTATATGTTTACGATATTTGATATATATTGCTTGTCTTTCGCTGGAAATAGTAGATGTTCTCGAGCCGTTCTATGTCTTTTGTTTGATAAATTTCCACTTCGTGATATGTCTACGGTTTAAATTCCGCTTCACTTTGCTAAAATCCGTGAGTCAATTACTTTGGTGGCGCTACTATGCACTCGGTTGGGAACTGTAACACTTCCGTCTCCTGTCTAAATAATGGGTCCGTATACGTTTACTGCAGCTGACAGTGTTCGTACGTAATTTAGTTGGGTTATCATTCTTGTTACTAGGTTGGGCAAATCTGATTTTTCCTTTGGTTACTGATTTCTAGTTCATTTTATGCATTTGTCTCTGTGGGGATGTTGAATTTTCTGTAATCTTTGCAAATTGTCTTGTCGCATTTGTACGTTGTACATTCAATTCGCCTTACGATTCTCCGAAATATCTTCTTGGAGCGGTAATAATGGAATGCGTTGTCTGGTTTTGTAATAGCCATAGCTAACTGGTTTTTATATTTTCTTCTATTCAATTACAGTCGTTTTTTATCAGGTCATAATATATTCTTGTGATGCTAGGCCCTCTGTGGTATACGAAAATCCATTTTGTTTATTCATCGTAAAGTACATACCTTCACATCTTTTGTGTCCTATTTAGCTTTTGCATTTGATATGTTGATGGCGTTGATAGAAATAATTCCTTGTAGTTTGTGCTGGATCACCGATTTCGTCGCATTTGCGTTACCATTTGTCCTTTTATGAATCTCATTCCTATCGTACTGTCGGTTGAAGATTTAACTACCGTTGTGTGGCTTATGTCCGATATTAGTGGGTAATGGTTTTGCTTTCGATTTCCGGTTTCTTCGCCAATTCTTCCATTGATTCTATCTGAGTATTTGTTTCCGTTCGCTGTGTACTTGTCCCTTGGTACTTCATGCGAATATTGCGACTTTTCATAGGTGAGTCGAAGCTCTGGTATCCGCGTTTATAACGCATGCGTTTGACACATTCCGTCGTACATGATCTATCTGTGGTAGACATTGTGGTACTTTTTCATTGCTTGCGTATGCTGGATCAAAGTAGCTCTTAGGTATTTTTCTAACTTCCCTGGTAACTTTCTATCACTACTACGCCTTTAAACTATTGATTGAGTAGAGTGTATTCTTCCTCCTTCACATATTCCGTCCTCCTGCCGTTATTTCCTTCTTGCGGCCATATACTTCTAGAGGTTTTTATTTTTCCATCTCCGCTGCTACTTGGATTCGTCTGCTATTTCGAATAATCCGGTAATTGAATCCTTCCTCACATTCGCGTTCGTGTTACAGTACTACACTGTCGTTCTGTTCGGCTTCTATGATCCGTTAATGTGAAATGTGTCCACAATGGAATGGCTATATTTTCCCTTGTGTACCTGTGCATTCTCAGAATTTCTGTTTTATGAAATTACTTCTGTACAGATTATATGACAACTGCTACAGGCTGTTCTTTTGTAATGCTTCCGGGTTTGCTGCTTTAACATTCCTCTGTTTCCTTTATTAGCGAATGATTTGTCGCCGATTTTACGGTTACGCAATCGTATACAAACAAAAGGTCCACTCTTTTATGCACATCATCCATATAAGTATTGTGGTGATAATTTTGCATTCATGTCCTTTTCTGGCTGTTCTCTGGATCGCTTGCGTTGATCTTCTTGTTTCGAATTCCGTCAGTAATTCTTTAACTCGTTTGCATCATGTCTGTTTGATCGTCTCCACTTACTCAAGTTTATAAATGCTTGCCATCCCCTTGAGTTAAAATGAATGTTTCGATTACCTTCCCAATTGATGTCTTGTTATTGGAACTCGTAAGCCATTTGGAATATATTTTCGGTGTTCGCTTTCTGTAGATTGCTCTGTGTTATACATCAGGTAGGCTATTCCTACTAGATATATGTTTGGAGTCGTCTGATCGGTTTTTGTGGAGGTGGTTTATATTATTAGTAGTAGTTTGCCTCTGGATCCTGGTTGTGTCCGTACTTTATTATCCATGATCTTTGTTTATTATCCTGGTTTATTGCTGCCCAAAGCTGTTTTCGCTTCTGTCCATGTTATTAGTTTCAGGTTTCTCTTTACTTTCTGGATTCGCTAAACCTAGCATATCGGCTATTAATCTATAATCATTTGCTCCTGTTCTTGACCAAGTCAAGTTTCTTTGTAGTTGTCTTTTGTTAACTTGGCTGAGTTTGTTCAGCTTCGTTGTTAAGTGCTCCATTTGCTCTGTTTCTTGCTTTTCTTTTCGGCTTGCTGGTTTGTCTGATTTTGGTCGTCCGGTCTTGGTTTTCTTTTCCACACTGTACCTCGTTTCTCTACGTTGGGTTGTTCGTTTGTTGTATCCCTTGACGTTGTAGCTCTTCGGTCTTTTAACCAGATTATCACCATTCGTTCTCCTTTTTTGAGTTCTGGCGGTCTTCTATTCTCTTTTCTTTTCTTCTTCTTCGTAAATCTGGTTCTACTGTTCAGCTGGTTGCTTTTGAGCCATGACAAATCCATGCCAAATCTCGCCGTTGTAATATCAATTTTCATTTTTGTGTGAATAAATCTCTGATTCTGGGATTTCTTATTGCTTCCTCGTTTACAATGTCATTTAGGTCATTATATTCTTCGTCTCCTGTTGTTCGATGTACTTCATCAGTTGCAGGTGGAACTTCCGGCGTATTTAGGCTTTCCTGTCGCCCTATTGTGTTCTTCGTTTATGATTTCCTCTGTTTGGTTAAGTTTCTCTACCGCAATTTTTCGTTACTGTAATACGTTTATCTTCCTCATTGTAAGGTGTAACTCTATTTTGATAACAACTCGTCGTCTAAGGATCTGTCCTCGTGTTGTAAGTGGAATGGGTAGCTTCTGTATGGTATCTCTTTTTTACTTCATTACTTCTAGCATGTGATAATAGAATCCTTTTCTATATGGGTTCGAAGTCTGGTGTTCAGATTTTTAACTATATTTTTCTATTGTTTCGGCTGCCCATTCCTGCGTCATGTTTCCACTTTCTGATGATTGTTCTCTGAATTGTTTCCGGGTTGCCATCCGTAAAACTCGTCTATACTCTTCCATTTTTTTACTGTATTTCGTAGGTTTCTATTTCTGTTGCATGTTCCGATTTACCACTTTGCGGAGGTCTGTAACTGGTTTCGTTCTTTGGTTCTTTGCGCCTGGTTCTTAGTATTTCTTGTAGCTATTCTCTTGCATTTTGAGTTTCGGATTAATCCTGTCAGTTCCCTTTCACTGAGTCGTCCCATATCTCTTGTATGTAGATACTTGAATCCGGGAATTCGTTTTCTCGAGTACGGTTAATTCGTTGGTCCTATTTGCTTCTTCCTTTGATTCGTATTCTATTCTTCTTTTCGGTTTTCTACTTCTAAGTTGTGGATATTATACTGCGTACATTTTTTCACTAATGGCGTACGTTCTCCTGTTTATGAATTTCTTGAGTAGAAATTGGTGGCTTTCCTCCTTGCTACGTTTTTCCTGTGGTTCTCGTTTCTGACTACTTGCTGATCTTTGGTTCCACTCCTAATTTTTCGCCATGTGTCGTTCTTCCCATGTCCAGTTGTGGCTATCGAGATTTACGGTTTTTTCTTGTGAAATGGCATGTCTAGTTTTCCGTCGTACCTTCCTCTTTGCTAGAAGGAAAATACAGATAAACTTTTTCCTTTTGCCACTCCTACCCCACGTCTCGTTTGGATATAATTTTCTCAATTCATGCGTATATCCCTCCGATTTCCGTGTAAAAACTGATGGCTGTATGGCTAGTAATCTTTCCTTCTGCGCTGATTTTATTTTCTGCCGCATTCCACTTATTTTCCAGGTGTAGGTCGCTATCTGGTGACTCGTTTTATTCCGTCCGGTTCTATCCCTCCGGATTGCCATTCACTCGTTTTATTATGTCTTCCCGGTAGGTTTTCACCAATATGGGTCATCTTCATATACGTTCTGAAGTTACGTTCGTTGGCGACTCATTCTGGTGCATCTCCCTGGAATGTATTTTCTCCATTTTGGTTCTGTCTCACACGTTTTCCATTTCCATTCTTCTTAATTCATCCGTACATCGCTTTTCCATGGTGTCGCTCGAACAACATGAGTCGTCTACCCTGGTTGTAATTTCGATTTAATCTTGGCATCCTGTCCCATACTTGATATAATTGTTAATATCGCGATCAATTTTCACTCATTCAATTTCCTCTTGAATTCTCTGATCTGTTGTTCTTCTTTTCGTTCGTGTTTTTTCACTTTCTGGTTCGTGCATGCTATTAATGTTTATAGTCTGTCGTTTTCCATGATCCTAGTTTCATAATATTGGGGTTCGTTCTCGTGGCTCCGATTTGTCGCTTGTTGGTACATTATAACTACGTGCCCCTCTCACATTTTCGTCGTCACTGCTTTCTATGATTGTTGGATGATTTCTGATTAATTCGTCGTAAATAGATTCGTGTATTTGACAGTTCGGAGGTCTACCGATATTTCCTTATTTCGTCGTTTAGGTCAATTATTATCCTTATTTTTTAATCGGTTCATCTCCTCTCATATGCTCTTTGATTGTTCTCCGTATTTTGGCTATCACTCGTCCGGTTCTTTCATTGTCCAAATTCATGATGTCCGTGTCTTCTAACATCTTCACGAACATTTTCATTGAAATTGGCCTTGTTAGTGATCAAGCTATTATATATTTTCTTGCTTGGTCTAGTTGTGCCTGTTTCGGTATTTTTTATCTGATTCTGATCTATCGATCTTTTGCTTTCTTTCTTAATCCAGGTTGTATTTCTTTAATATCATTGTTTTGATTTTTTGGCAATATATCAGCTGTCGTTTCCTCGATTTCATTGTTATCGAAAGTACCACTTTTTATTCCATCTGGCCATATTAATGCACAGCATATGTACATCTCGTTTAAATTTTCCTCCTTTGTACTACAGTGGTCGTTTTTGTAGCTGGTTCCTAATTTTTCTGTTATCGCATTCGTATAGTCATTGGTATTTGCCTCTGTTGCTATATTTGTCTTGTATTGCTGATGATCGATAACTACCTGAATATTCCTTTCCATCGTATTCCTTTTAGATTTTCTTGTCATCCTGTTTATTTATAGTTTTTCCATGAGCTGTAAAAAACCGTTGTCTTGTTGAAATTATCCTCTTTGCGATTAATTTTCATTATTCTTCTGGTAAGTTTTGTAGTTCTTTAGGTTGATAAACATCTTCATTTTTACCAACTTTCTTTACTGATCTGTGACTTCTCTTATTAATTTTCTATTCTCGTCTCTCTTGGGACATTTTATTTCCATTCCTTCTATTTCTGATTTCGATTCGTCTTTGATTTGGTTTGTTTTCCTCACATGACTGAAATAATTCTCTCCTCCAAGCTGCTTATTTCTACTTTTCTCGTCTTTCATACGTTTTGTTCGTCTTGTATTGTCTTAACATATTGATATGAGGTTTTTCTTTTTTCCTCCGTTTACTCGTTTGCCCTTTTTTGTTTGGGAGCCATATTTTCTTTTTAGTTTGGTTTCCGATTTGTTCCTCGTTCAGTGTTTGGCTTCCTCTTTTCTACTTCTTGCTCTATTCTTTGTAGTCAGTACCTGCTTGAATTCCGATTTTTCGTCTTATTATTGGTGTCTGACACCATCTTTCTCTTCTTTTCTTTTATACGTTGATGGCTTCTTGTTCGTTTCTTTGTACTTCTGAATCTTGTTCTTCCTTCCTTCTCGGATAGCGCTTTCTCTGCAAGTAATTCTATTTTGTTTCTGTTTCTAATACTTGTGTTCTTGTTCTATTTTTAGTCCCTTCGTCAATTCTGTTTAGTTTCTTTTCTTATTTAATTGTCCTTTTCCCTTGTTTCAGATTCTCTTCCTCTTCCTTAATTGATCTTTTTTGCCTGCTCTAGAGCTTCTTCTCTCTCCCTCTTTTCGAGTGCGTTTATCTAGATTTTTGAATAACATGCTTCTCTTGCGAGTGGCTTCCACTTCGTACATTATGATTTTTCGTTTTGCTCTTCCGGTATCTTCCTCTTGTTTTTGTTTTTGTCGGTGAG